>BMAT01011332.1:449709-475715 GCA_019649035.1 Elysia marginata
TAGTAGTAGTAGTAGTATTTATAGTAGTAGTAGTGGTAGTACTACTAGTAGTAGTAGTAATAGCAGCAGCAGCAGCAGCAACAGCAGCAGCAGCTACAGTGGCAGTTCATCTGGGAGTCTTTAAGAAAAATTTTGAAAGTACTAATAAGCCTCTCTCCATCTGTCTGTCTGTCTGTCTGTCTGTCTGTCTGCCTGTCTCTCTCTCTCTCTCTCTCTCTCTCTCTCTCTCTCTCTCTCTCTCTCCAGATTTTACCGTTTCTTCACCGACATTGGTTTTTTTTCCTGTCGTTCTCTTTCTCTTTTCTCACTCACCATAATATAATGTATCTTTTAATCTGCTCATAAATTTTTCTCTCTGTATCTCGCTTTCCTTGCTGAATAAAAAATATTCTGTTAAGGTTCAAAACATCTGAATCGGTCCAGTAAAGAACAAGAATGGTTTCATTCAAAAGAACCATTTTTTAAAATGTGAAAATTGATCGATTGAGCGAAGACCATTTCTGTTATCTTTCTTAATTGTGTTCTAAATCAGTAGGAGTGTTTTAGTGTTACCCTTCATCACACGTAGTTTGACAGAGCACGTCAAATGTACTTAGCAGTGATCAATAGTCGGGTTCACTCACAGACTGTGACGCTGGGAGAAGTTGAAGAATTTTTTGTTCCGTTTGTAAAAGTCCTCCAGCGCGTTAAAATCTGCCAACACAAACGTCAAGACGAGTGTAAATAAATTAACAACCACCATACAACCACAACCATTGTCGTCATGAGCTAAGCAAGTAGAGAGCCCGCAAATTTAAAGCTTTTAGTTCATTAAATCACACTGATGGAGGGATGAGAGCACATTGACAATAATCACTGAGTGATCAAATAATTGTAAATCGGCTCACGTAACTTACGCTCTATTCATGCTTTGACACCGAATATTGCTTAATATCTAATACCTGAGAAAAGTGCGCCCGTTTTCATTTGTTTGTTGTTTTTTTGTTGTTGTTGTTGTTTTTACGTGCAAATTTATCTTACTATGTGTTGAGCTTGACGACACAGTTTTATAAGCGTAGTGGTGTCATGGTAAAGGTATATTTCTTCAAATGGCGAGGCGATGTGTCCCGAAGCTACAATAATTCGTGGGTTCGAAACATACCACAGGAAAGCTTTTTATTTCGGCTATTTTACTCTAAGCTTACCGTTACTTCAATCAATCGCTAATAACATACTTAAGAGAGTTCAATCAGCTTTTGCAGCACAGTTTAAAGCTTTTCAGCTGTTTTTTTTAATCGATATAGACATTTGAAATTTTCTGACTCATGGAATCGTATAGTTTCAGATCTGAAATAGCTAATGAAGCGACAGAGTCATGAAAAAACAGAACATGCTTGGTTGGCAACAGAAAGAAATAAATTCGAAATTTTACAGTTTTGTTTTCACTATCAATTACGTGTAATCTCCACTCCGTCCGGTAGTTACGAAAACGCACGCCGGCAGGATATCCCATGTGAAGTTTGATGCAAACCCAGTATGCTGGCGGTCTTTTCCGCGATGGTCGCTTTTATCCTTTAGTCAAAAAGTATGTTTTTTTTTCCTTTTTTCAAATTCAAAGCATTGCAATAAAACGCTTCAAACCAGGTTTGATCGCTTCATTCACTCATGAATTAATAAAAGCCTATGATGAGCTGCGTTTCTTACATAGACCGCAATGCTGCCGGCATAAAAGGTAGGTAAAGTGCCTCGCATCTTTATCAATCCTAGAGTTAAACATTGACCATGTGTGTTTGCCCCGACCCCCATGACTGCAGTTGATAGAGATTCTCCTGGAACTGTCTAACGCCGAGAACATGAACGCTGCGGTTCTACAGGCCATCGACTCCTCCTCCATGTCCATCGCCGCCCTGGCTTTACGACATCCGCGCTACCAGGACTACCACAAGCGTATGCGGCGTATGGGCGAGACGGATAACTTTTTCAAGGTAGTGCTTTTTTTTTTGGTTTCTTTGTCTAGTTCAGGTCAAATTTCTTAGTGTTAAAGAAGCCTTCCTGTAGGTCCTTGAAATCAAGCAAACATAATAATAGTCTCTATCTTCTTTGTCGTATGATTACTTCGAACGAGTAAAATGAGTATGTACATTTGACAAATATTTGTAGAAGGTGCTGGCCTGTGTATTACTTAGGATTTTTTTAAACACATATAACTTGGAAAAAAAAGATTTTGCATCAAAATCAGCGTGGAAACAAGATGTTTTTTTTGTGTGGTAACTATTCGTATGTTTCAAACTTATCCTAAAAATTTTATACGGAGACAAGAACGGAGCTTTCCAAGCCCGAAAGTATTATAAAGCAGACTCTAATTATATCCGTATTCAAATGATATTCAAAAGTTAATATCATATGATATGGTATAGTTTTTATCATTGCAAAGTGGCCGTGTTTGAACCACACAAATAATATTTTGGAACGTGGACTTGAGTTTTTACAAAGGTCTTGGTGTAGGAATGTTATTTTTGGCGAAGTCTAAAAGGTTAATCTTTCTAATGCAGGTTATATTACGCAATTTATATTACATTTATTACGAAAATAGGATCAGATCTGTGAAGCAAAGACTGTTGATGTGAAAGTTAATATTTTTAATAGAGACCTTTCTAATATATCCGATAAGCTTGAAAGACAGAAATATAGTAATTCGTGGTAACACCCAGTGTTATAGTAAAGAGATTTGTATGGAAAAGATAACTCTACGTTTAGCTGAAAAGAAGATGGTCAAAACTAGAACTTTATCGTTAAATATTTACAAAATAAAGAAACAGTACTAACAAACTGATAGTTCTTGCCAAATGTATACTAAGGATAAAGTTAGTGAAAACAAGCGAAACACCAAAGAATTGTTCAGGATTGTTCATGGATTAGTGAAACATTCAAAACCCAATGATCGATTGCCATTTACGGAGAAAACTCGAGGCAAAAATCACAAACACTCGGAAAACGTTAGACGAGACAGGAACAACACAAGAGACAGTCAGCTTTACACCAGTGGAAGAGGGTCTGAATTCGTATAATCCAACTACAGAAGATGTAAAAACATCCAGAAGGCATTATCCAAAAGGACTTCTCTCATGATACAGTTTTAGCATGGATTGTCATTCAACGCGCAAATTACATCAATATTTAATTATAGTAGTTTTTAATCATGTAAAATGTCTTCTGCGTTAAAATCTGCTAGTGCTAAACCTTTCCTTAAGAAAACCGGGTTCGTCAAAAATGACTTGAAGAACTATAGACGGGCAAGCAATACCAGTTATTTATCAAAAGTTATACAAAAAGTTGTGATTGCTAGATTTGAGTCTTACATGAGTAGAAAAGGTTTATTTCCAAAGTTTCAGTAAGTATTTTGAAAGGGCCATAGCACGGAAACATTTTTTGTATTCATAATCATATTGTAGGTCTAACATCGAAGAAACTGCATGTGAGATTTTAGTGTGATTTGACAAAGATATCCGTTTAAAAAAAATTGCTTCCTGTTTTAATATTCTTGGTCATGCCTTCAAATGGCTTAACTCGTATCTGAATAATAGATCAAAGCCCACCTCTGTTGATCACTATAGTTCTAAACCTAGACCTTTATAATGCTTTGCTGTTCCTCAGAGTTAAGTGCTTGGCCCACCACTTTATTCAATATATACGGCACCCCTCAAAGATGTGATTAAGCAACATAAATTAGATTTCCATTATGTATGCTGTTTATAATCAAATTTATGTATCCTTAAAATACTGAATGCTCCTTGACATACCTAGAGCAGTGCTTAAAAGACATCAAAGACTGGATGACAAACAACAAACTAAAACTTAATAACAAAAATACAGAGGTTTTTTTCTTAAGAGAAATAAAATTAAAGCTGAAGTAGAATGTAAGTGGAAAAAATGATTATACCAACAGGTGTCAACGATGTGAATCTTGGTTTTGACCTTGGTGCTCACCTTTGTAATGAAAACCATATCAAAAATGTTTGTACAAACTGCCACAACCACCTTTAAAATATTGGAAAATTCGGGAACTAATTGATGATAGTTAGTGCTCAACTACTTTTACATTCCTTCATAACCAGCAAGCTGGAATACGGTAATTCCCTTTGGCGGGAACCTCAAATTATCAAATAGGTAGACTGCAAATGGTAAAAAAGAATTCAGCCCGGTCAAAAATTCGTAGATCAAAATTTGATAATTCACAGCAGTGTTTTGTCCAAAAGACTAAGAGAAGAGGTACAATTGAATCGTTTAATCGAAATTCGAAAACTGGATTTTTCGATGAACATTTACCTGTGATTTTAGAACATATAGGAATAAATTTGTATCCGTTTTAATGAAACTATGTGGTTTCTGAAGACAAGGATATTGGCTATTTTAAATTTTCATTTTTATTGTAAAACTCTTCGTTGTTGTTTTTTGTTTAATATCACACTCTTTTACAACGGTTTTAACTATAACTACGGTAACTTTGTTCTACAAAAATTTATGTATTAGCGTCACAGAGCACTGTTATAGTGATTTTAGACGCTCTATAAGTAAACTGTCATTTTGTATTAGTAATGGATTAAGACTCAGGATTTAATTTGCACTTCCGACTATTTGCTCCCTTAAATTTGTCCTGTTTTATGTACCCAGCCCGAGCGTGGCTCGCAGTTTCCCAGCTACGTGACTCCGCTCAATCTCGCAGCTCAGAAGAACCAGTTTCCCATAGTGCAGCTTCTGTTACAGAGAGGAGATACCATCACACGCCCGCACAAGTTTAGTTGTATATGCCAGGTCAGTTACTTTAGTCACAGGAATACGAAAACAACAAAAAATTGATGTATGAGCGAGAACTTTATGATGGTGTCTTTCTTGTACAGTTTTTGTTGCTCTGATAAATAACTCTAGTGCGTTTGTAAAGCTTCCCCGAAAAGCGCATGAGGCCTTGAAACAATACATCTGTACCAAATCTAGTTTTTAGTTAGGTAGTTGGACATGAAATAGCCCAAATCCTTTTGCTAAGTGACAACTGCTGCTCGGTTTGCTTCTGCTGAAGTCTTAAATTGCTGTTTCAAAGTACGATCTTTCTAAAGCCTCAAATATAAATTTTCTGGATTCCTGCTGTTTAACTCTTATATCTATTAATTTCAGCACCTAAAGTTCGGTAATTCCTCCATATGAAAACGTATCTTGTAACACTGCACTCTGCGGCTGTCAAATCAAGAGTGGTATCTGATAAAGTTCTGATACTGGTTTTGGTTTGAGAACAGCAATATTTGAATATGTTGGATAATTGTGAAGATAGGTGCCAATGGCAGAGGCAATGTATTTGTTTTTAAAAAGCCAATGGAAAAGAGTTCGAGTGAATAGAATATTCGCAATCACAAACACTTGCCGTAACTATAGATGGTTAATGGGTGCAAGTTTAGCTGTGTCAAAATGTTTCATTAGATCTGCAAAATAACTAATCATTATTTTCGCAAAGCGTACGCCCTATTTTGGAAACCTTGAACACAGATGATCAATGAGTCACTTACCTTCCTGTCTGCGCCTAGGAATGCATCAACAAGAATAAGTTTGACCAGCTCCGTTTCGCTCAGTGTCGCCTGGACTCGTACCGAGGTCTGGCCAGCGAAGCATACATCTCTCTCTACAGCAAGGACCCATTCCTCACAGCCTTCGAGCTGGCCAGTGAGCTGCGGACACTGGCCAACCAGGAGGTGTGCTTCAAGGTAGGCCCAGCTAACCTTGTGTAGGTGAAGAGTCCTTTTTGCCTAACTTCTTATTTCAATCATCTTTCTTTCAAACAGCATCAGTAGATGCTGGCATTCGGTGTTTGATTTTGATGTTGGGCTTTGCCCTTGACTTGTAAAGCTAAGCACCCTTATCAGCCTAATATAAAGAGTCAGAGATTTTGGCTGATAAGTCAAGCTGGGGTAGGGTTGCCCTTGATGCCGTTTCTGGTTAAGCCTTGAATGTCTTAATTAGCTGTTTTGTTGAGGATCGTCAATATTTGATATCGAACAGACAGTTTTATACATAAAAGCCTTGTCCATCTTTGTTTTGTCGCGACACTGTATTTTATGGCGTCTCGTGGATCGGCATCACTGCAGGCAACTGTTTACTTTCGGTTTCCCCGTCAGGCTCGCCCAGGTCGTTGCTGGATTGGTTCGCATTTTTTGCATGAGGAAGCTAATACTTTTTCCTATGCATGCACGTCGAAAGGATTTCCTTTCTTTTGTTTAAAATAGGCTTCTTTGCTTGTAGAAAATATTTCTTTGGGAGACGCGTGTTACATTTTTTAATGTTTTTTTTTAGTATGCGTTTGATTTTTCTATGATCTACCGTGATATTCTGAAGTCTTCTTTGTTTTCTTTGAGGCTGCTCACTGAGAGTTGTGTGGGGCTTTCTGTGGGGTAGCCTAAAGCTAGACAGATCTTGGTTTTATCGCATTTTGAATGTATTCTTAGTTATGCCTATGTAGGTGTGTACTGTGATGGTGCTTGACTGTATGTCCATTGCCTGCTATATTAGGCTTTTTTAAAGCATTTTCCTTTAAGGAGGCATGATGGTTTGTCCCTGCAATTGCACGATCTAATTGTATTGTCGTTTTTTTTAAGTTGCGTTAGTTATCCGTTTGTTGTGACTGCCGATGATCCGCTTTATGCTAGGCATGTAGCTTTAGTTGAGTCTGACGTTGTTTTTGTTGATGATTTTGTGGAGCTTGTGGTTTGGTGGGTAGGAGAAGCTGAGGAGATGGCAGAACGTTTTTTCATTATTTCATGAGACATTTTACCGTAAAGTAGATTGAACCAAGTTATGGTTTTTTTTTCTCTTGTTCGTCGTCTTTATTTCCTTTAATTTTTTTTTAATTTTCTGTTTCGTGCATTTTTAAATGTTGACTGTGCATCTTGGATTATTTTCATGTTCTCAACTGGTAGCAATGATCTGTAATCTGTGAGGTAGTTGTTAGGGATTTTCCTGGTTGTTCACAATCCCAGAACTGTTTTTAGATTAAAACCTCTCAGGTGTAAAGAAAATGGAATGTCGACAAGAATGACTTATTAAAAAGTTATTCACTCGATTTGTACTTTTTAATCTTATTGACTGTTGCGGTCAAAATATTGCGCAAAATGGATGCGTATCCTGTAGGGAAAAATCTTTGCTCAGTATTCCATGCTGATTTAATATGTAAACAACAAAAGCAAATTTATATACTTGGCAGCTCATAAAAAGTAGTCGCTTCTGTGCGTATTAACCATTTTTCAACATAGAGTCTGATCCCAAAGCTTGCAACCTAAAAGTTAGAAGCGAAGAAAATAATCAACCACTGCCTTTACTTGCTTGTGTGTGCGGTATAGCCTCAAAACCTTACTGGTCATAAGGACAGATTAAAGTGTTACAAAGATAGATTTCTCTCCCATCCTACCACCAGCTCTGTGGCCTAGCGATAAGATACTTGCTCAGAGATCGGGAGGTGCGTGGTTCGATCCCCGGCCTAGTCAAACCAAAGACTTTTAAAGTTGGTATTAGCAGCTGATCCGCTTAGTGTTTGGCATTATGGATATAGTGCTAAGTCTGGTCGGTCCGGTGTCAGGATAATGAGACTGGGTGTGGTGTATGGAAGCGCTTCTTACATCACAGTGTGGCAGCACGCTTTCAATTGTCCCAAGTGCCGTCTCTGATGTAACCTTGTAGCTGAAAAGAGACGTTGACATTAAAAAAATAACCAACCAACTCCCATCCTGACCTACTCATCGACATTATGTTTATCACAGCCTGAGTACTCGGCGCTGGCGGAGCAACTCAGTAACTACACAGTGAAGCTCCTGGACAGGGTGTGGACTCAACGCGAGCTTAGCGTCGTTCTAGACAAGGCAGGCCCACCCAACGCCGAGACATTCGAGACGCTCGCCCGCTTTCAGCTTGCTGTCGACTACCAGGAAAAACTAGTGAGTTGTTTTAGGTGGCTCTCCATCAATAAAAAAGCAATAACCTTTACGTTTTTCGGCGACAAAGGTCACTGACTTTAATTCATTGCCAAGAAATTTGTCTGCCACTACCAGCAAAAATTTTGAAAAAAGTATAAATATAAATATCACAATATCTAATTTTAGCAAGCAATTGCAAGGCTTACCCTGTGTACATACTTCTCATGCTTATAATATGTGACTTGGGCTGTCCATAAGTTTTTTTTCAAAAAACAAGACATTTTAACCCCAAATGACTCAGAGAAGGGGTTGAAAAATGAGCTTTAAATGATACATAAATCGATAGCAAGACCAAGCAATTCATTGGGCCTGCAGTGAAACATTGGCACAATGGGCATGCCATGTCATAGGTTAATTACCATTGTTTGCCAAGATACCTGCAGGTCAAAAGAGATTAGAGAGAGAGGGAAGGGTAGTCAAGGAAAAATAACAGATGAAGACACACAGATAAGACAGTTTTTTCACGTATAAAAGGTTTTCATCATTTTTGTAGGCATGTTGTTTTAAAAAGATTATATAACATACTGATATTACTCCTGGTACAGCATAAAATATTTCAGAATAACGATAGTGTTACTCTAAACATAAGAAACTGCACTAGAATTAATAAAATTGGCTTGGGTTTACATTTCTACCCCAAATATAACATAATGCATTTGAAATATTAAGTTACAGAAGATTTTTAGTATCGTTATAGATTTTCTTTTCTTTTATGCATAAGATTATATTCCCTAAATCATTTTTGCCTTTGGCTATGAAACTCCTACTATACAACCATCTCTTTTCCCCAGTTTGTGTCTCACCCTAATTGCCAACAGAGAATTGTGCGCTGCTGGTACAAAGGTCTGGGCTGGATAGGACGCACTAATTGGCGAAAGAGGGCGCTTGTGTTCCCCGCTGCAGTAATCATCTATCCAGCTACCGCGGCCATCTTCTTAGTGGCTCCCGGCTCCCGGGTGGGTCATTTCACGACATTCTGGGCTAGACAATGTTGCATAACCTTATTTTCCCGAAGAAGGATTTTGAGGATGTTGCTTTGTTGCTTCTGATGATGGACAAAATAAGCCCTATTTGAAGAGATAACCTAGAAATTTCGATAGACCATTTTACCTTTAATTTTTCTGCTGTAAATTTTATTTTTAAGACCTCACAATCTAAAGAAACTACTAAAAGTCATAATATTGAGTTGACAATTTCGTTTGAAATTTATGATGCGTCATTATGGTATTGTTAAAGAGATTATATCATCAATTTGTTGTGACAGCACTGTTACTCTATGTGTTGCTTCTAGAAAAACGCTGTTCATCGTCACAAACGAGAGGTTCAGATCATTTTGTCACAGTCTCGCTTAGTTGGAGTCTTATGGTGTAGGAGAATGGAGTTTTAGAATAAATTGTACATTGTACACGGAAACGGAGATGCAAGGAATGGGAATGCAAGATCTGTTAGAGGCATGATGACTCAGAAGAAAATAGTAGTAGTTTTATTTTTAATTTAAACGGAAGGGGGAAACAATAGCAGTTCGCAGCAAAACGAAACATGTGCCATTAGACTTTCTGCTTCTTTGGCTCTTTTGCATTGCGAAAGAGAGTACTGGCATAAAGAATACTATGGTTTGGCCACTTTCTAAAAAAGGTGCAGGTGTCAAAATTCCTTTAACATTTTTCGAGTGTAACGCAGTGATGCTGTCTTCATAAATTGCCGTTATTTGGTTCCAAAAAAATAAAGAGCATTTTTATATAGCGCTTATCCACTCATGTGCTCTAAGCGCTTTACATGGGTTCTCCGACAGGCCATTCCTAACCAAAGTTCTGAACCCACAGAGGAGCAGCAAGTTAAGCGCATCACTCTAGCATTCTGACAAGATCTTTCACTGCCTGTAGTCGGGTACTCGTTTAACGCATGAGTGAGGCGAAGAAATGTGTGTAAATAGCCTTTCTCAAGGACTAAACGTCGACCTGCCGAAAGCAGGACTCGAACCCCAGACCTCTCGATCCGAAAGCCGAGCGTCTACCACTACACCACGACGCCACACATACTTGCCAGTTTAAAGAGATTTATCCTAAGATCTCTTTCTAAAATTTAGAAAACCTAAGTCTTTACTGACTATGTGCCAACAGTTACGGCATGTTTCTTAAAGCAATTGTTTTATATTTGGTTTGAATTTCGTTTTACTTTTATAAAGATTAGAAAGCGATTTTTGATCGTTCATCAAAGAAACCACCTTTATTGCATTTAAAATTCATTGACTTTTTTAACCTTATGTGATTACTTGCTCTTGACTCGTGCGGTTTGCTGTTGAGTTAAATTTTTCTGTGTTGGCTTTCTTTTTGTTCCCCAGGTGGGCAGGTTCCTTACCCAGCCAGCCATCAAGTTTGTGTCTCACACGATTTCGTTTTTTATCTTCCTGATGCTCATTATCATCTCGAGCATGGAGGGGAGTGGTGAGTCTGGAGAAGAGAGCAGCCTCAAGCACCTCTACCCTCAACAGTATCACACATACATTCGATTCCGCAATGACACAGGTCGCTTGCTCTATGGGGAAAATTTCACCCTGCGGCCACAACATTTAAAATCTCCCGAGGTTCTTATTATGATCTGGGTTTTAGGTGAGTCTTAGATGTACAGCTACTATTTCTTCGAAGCTGAGTCCTCGAAAGTGTTATATGAAGACATACAAAAGGGAATCTTAGGCCACGCTCGATAGAGACCCTAACACTGGTCTGATCAGTTAAAATTAATATATTGCTAGACATGTACCCGATTAAGGATAAGCCGAGCCGATTCAAATAGTTTGGAAAGAACACTCTAGTCTTCGAAACTGTATCCCCTTTTTTATTTGTTTTCGTAGCACGTGTATTTGAAAAGTTCTTAATAGTGTTCAAATTGAACATAAAGATTGGGGTTATATTGATTGTTACTTCAATGGCACGGCTACGAGGAAATATCTGCTTTCTGGAAAAGTCTTTGCGGTCTTCAGCTCTCCCCAAAAGGTAGAATTACTGGCTTTTTGTTGGTTTTTTTTTTTTTACAAAGTTAGTGTATCAAGTCTTTATCTGGCAACGTGAGTTCACAAAAATGCGCCTTTTTAGTTGATGTTTTATTACCCTAGATCTTTTTATATTTCGTACAAGTAGGCTGCAACAGTGCATGTGCAACAAGTAATTTCGTCCGTCATGCAGTTTCATTTTTTTACAGCCATGGTTGCCCAAGAGCTTCAAGAGCTGTGGGAGGTTGGCTATCGTGTCCATCTGAAAGACAAATTTAATATCATGGATTTCCTGCTTCTATCAGTGTACTTGGCGATATACAGCATGCGTATCCTTGTCATGGTGAAGGTTAGTGCTGTCCCTAGTATAATGATAGAAGCTCAGAAATAATGTAAAAGTCTGTCTGTCTGTCTGTCTGTCTGTCTGTCTCTCTCTCTCTCTCTCTCTCTCTCTCTCTCTCTCTCTCTCCCTGTTTGATTGATCCAGGCGATTAGAATCGTTATGCTCCAGCACTGTCTGTCCCATTTTGGCAGAAGTCTCGCGGTAAATGTCGGAAATGCGTCATAGAGACTTTGGTACTGCTGCTTTGTTTCACAGTGTCCTCATTCTGACTTGATATACAATCCTCAGAAAAAATTAAATTTTTAATTCAACTCAACTACAAACAGCAAAATAAATTAGAACTTGGTTAGTTTGAGCAGATTCGAGGTAGAAATACATGTGCAACACTTTAACTATTTAGCGTGTCGTCTCATCACCGGGTTTTTTTTCTTTTTTTGGTTGTTGTTTTTTTGTTGTTTTTTTTTTTTGCAGGTTAGAAATGGTTTGGACTGGTTCAAGCATGGCGACGTATTCTCCGACAAGAATGCCACAGAAACTTATATCTATTGGATGAATAATGGTGAGGGGCATCATGATCAAAGTTGCTTCGAAAAAAAAACCTGAAAATTAAAAAGATAGATATTCGTGCTGCTATTGTTGTTGTTGTTGCTATTGTTATTGTTGTTGCTGCTGCTGTTGTTATTGTTGTTCTTGTTCTTGTTAATGCTACTGCTGCTGTCGTTATATTAATGTTGTTTTTGTTGTTATTATTGTTGCTGCTGCTACTGTTGTTGTTGAGGTTTTTGTGTCACAATGTCGAAAACTTTTATTAGATGTTGAGAAATATAAGTATAAAGCTTTAAGTATAAATACCAAGCAACCTTTTACGAACAAAAACATTCAAGTTTTGGAGTTCCAGAGAAACTTAATATTGTTAAAGATTAAGAGTGTCTTAATTTTCAATTTTCCGATCGTTTTTAACTCTGTAAAGAAATGGTCTTATAAAAAAATTTTAAATATTATGTGCGCTGTGACCCGTGCAGAGCGCTGGCGCTGGTATGACACGGACCCTATCAATGTAGCTGAGGGTCTCTTCGCTATGGCCAACATTCTCAGCTTTTCTCGGATTGCTTACATCTTGCCGGCTAATGAATTGCTGGGACCACTGCAGATCTCACTGGGCAGAATGATTGAAGTAAGTGCCTTTTCTCTATTGTGCTTTGTCTCTACCATTTAAGATAAGATAAGACAAGTCTCTACTACTTGAAAAATCATTGAAGTTTTGCTTGGGGAGAAGACCACTCAGCTTCAATCTGAAAAAATATTCTGCTCACAAACATGTACAGAATCTTTATAATGAGCAGTCTAAATGCAGGCGCACATTGCCAGAACTCAAAATCAAAACTGTTATTAATACACTTTTAAATCTGTTAATGGAATATTCGTCTGAATTGAATCAATTTTTTTATGATTGTTATCCATAGTTTATAAAATTTGAAGGAATCCTAAAACTTGAAGGTCCGTTCTTGCCTTCCTTGCAGGATATCCTGAAATTCTTTGCCCTAGGGGTCATTGTCATCGCAGCGTTCATGGTAGCTTTGAGAAATCTGTTTTGGTACTATGCCAACAGAGACAATATTGAGCTGCACCCGGAGAAAATCCCAGACCCAAATGTCGTCCATTCCTACGGCAGGTAATATTTTTTATAAAGAGAATATGACGCGTTATTCTTTCACTAGCTTCAGCATTTTACATGAATGAATGCATGTGGCTTTTATAGGCGTCACGGACAAACGGCCTGTTGGGTGAGCAGAAATTATGGGGTCAGACTATACATGTAAATGAGACCCACTTTGCCTCTTGTGTCACAAATCAATACAAATGTTACGTCAGTTGGTTTTCAGCCATCTTTGAAAGTTCAAAAAATTATTGACACCATTGAATCCTTAAATTGCATACGTCATAACATCGATTGAGGAAGAAATTTAATGGGGCTGGCCTAAATCTGAACGGGGTCATGTAAGGATTCCATGATAATGGAACTTTCATCTAACCCCTTCTGTTGTACATCTTGCCTACACCAAGATAGATTACGTACCCGTTATGTGGCACAAAAGAAAAAAAAACACTATGCAACGTAAATGAACCCTCTTAGCACACATTTATCACCTAATGTCGAGCCAATAATATCCATCATTTGGTTACTTCCGGGTAGATATAAGTTAGACTCATTTAAGATGATCGCTATTTATAACCTCTTGTTTTATTGGCAACGTTTGCATTGAGTGGAATCTATTTATAGTGAAAACTGAGCATTTGTGAAAAATTGCTAGAAGATGGAAAACTTGTGAAAGAGAAAGTCCAAAGTCGACAACAGTGTAGGATAAACATCATCTCTATAGGACAGGCAGTGCCTCAAATTTAGGTGACCGCCTGAGGGTTGACCAAGTAAAACGTTCTTTGTAACATTATCAACATTGTAGCCGATGTTGGCTTTTCATAAAAACATGTTTACAGTAAGTGACGCGACCTGGTGAAACCAGGCTTATGTCAAGGTGGGTCGAACCCAGGAAAATGGATACCAAAAGTAATAAAATACTATTAGCTAAATCTACCTCACCGGCTTATAAACCAAATATCTCAGGTTCTAGTAAAATTAGAGTCTTGATTTTTTTTCATTTTAAGTACATATATGAAGCTTTCTCATAATACTAATAACTCCAAATGTCCAAATTTTGACTTAAGCCTGATTTCACCACGCTGGATCACTAACAAATATTATTTAAAATAATCACCGGCGTTCTTGGCTGTAGAAAAGCTTTCTTAAAATAAAATGTTCCCGTGCCCACACTACAACCTAAAGCTCGGAGTACCACTTTCAGAAAACTGCTGAAACTGTATGAATAAGACCATATATACTTTTCGGTGAATTATAACTGTAGGAGGAGTTACAGATGGACTTGAATACATTATTTTACTATGACAGCCCATAAATGGATTGTAGACAAAAGAACTCACTTTGTCCGAAAACTTCTTAATTTATACTTCGGGCAAGAAAAGTAGGCCACTCCAGACATGTTTTGTGGCGGAATTCGTTTGAAATTATAAACAGTGAACATTTAATTTAAAACAGTGTGTTGAATATCTTCGCCATATGTATTATTAAAACACATGTGTCAAAAACCTTTCCCACTGGTTGACTAAATGTAACCAGTCACTGGGGCAGTCTATAATGAAGCTTTTTTTATCTCACCATATTAAATGTTCTAACCAGACAAGTAAACTTGTAGAGGGGATTCTGCAACAGGCATAACCATGTCGTATAAGACTTTTTAGTTGATTTTTCCCATACCTAGGTTACTTTATGAGACAATGACGGCAATGTTATAAAATAGAAAAATGCGTTTGGAAGTGTTCGAGATTAGACTTAGAGTGACAGTGTCCCGTCCTAAAATTTAAGGCATCAATCTATTTTGTTTTCCTAATGGCACTGAACCCACAGTGGGAAACTCACTTTCCGCACGGTGTTTTGGTCTATCTACGGTCGGGGTTCGATCCGAGCAATCTCACTCGGCAACTACAGCAATTACGTCACCGAGTACATCGGTCAGGGTATCGACGCCATGTACCACATCGTCATGATCATCCTTATGCTCAATATTCTCATCGCCATGATGTCGCGATCGTTTGAAAAGATAGCGGTAAGCAAATAAGTTTGACACTGGCTCCCTCCACTATTTATTTTGATCTCTAGATCTACAATTTATTTGAGGCATACCTTAAATGTTATCGTTTGTTTTTTGTTTTTGTTGTTTATGGCTAAGTGTTGGTGTGTTCCGGATTCAAATGTTTGCCTGTTGTGCAATTTGGATCTTCCCGTTCAAGTAAGCAAGTCGATTCGAGAAGATAAGCAAGGACCTTTATCATGAAACTTCTTTTTTAAGAAGCATAGTGGCTACATTGTATAAGTTATGTTTCTTTCAGTGACAAGGCGGTGGGTGCCGAAGCTACCATAAGTCGAAAGTTCGGATCATACTAAAGGCAGAATTTCGGGCATTTCCATTTTATGAAGGCTACTTCTCTTTACTGCTAATTGCATACCTTTAGAATATTTCAACCATTTGATTGCGCAGTGGCTGTCCACTATATACTCTGATGGTACGTTTCAACAACTTTGGTGTTTCAAGCGACAGCATAAAAGTAATGACATAATTATGTCTCAAGCAATTGTTAGTTTTTAAGTTTATTACCAGTCTAGGATGCTGGATTATCAATAGACCAGAGAGTGACCTCTACGGTGATTTGATTGGTTTATGATCTACTGAAGTCCGCTTGAGTTAAGGATTGCGACTAGTTACTTTACGTCTTTGTCTGCTTCGTTGTCTCAGTGCAGATTACTGTGGCCTTACGAAAGAGCTTTCCCTGTGATGAATCCAGTCTGTACAATACTCTTAAAACTCAATTGAAAGTCCCTTTTTGTAGGTCTATATTTATTTTTACTTTCTTGGTGGGGGCGATAGATGATGTTTATAATAATTGACTGTCCTTTTTCTAGTCACAGTGCATTCAAGATATTCAAAGGTTTTGTAAAGGTAAACTGGCTCTATTGAAGTAATTATAAATAAATTTGTGATTTTTTAAAATAAAATTCAAATATCTCCCCTTAATCCAGCAAGCCTTGGGACGGATGAAGTGCTAAATCCCGGTGGAGTTACGCTAAAACTAGCAACTGAGTCAAGCCAGTGTTCTGTAAATAAGGCGAATTCAGCTGCCGATTCTTGAATTAGGTCATTTGTTTAAAGATCTGGCCGATTGCTTTTTTTTTCAATGAAAACATGTAGAATTTGGGATTAAAAGATTGATTGTCTTGACAAGATATTCGGAATTTGTCCATTAAAACTTGGTAAAAGTAATGTCCAATGGCTGTATTGGAAGAAAACGTGAATGTTTTTAACGCGACAGGAATGAAAATAATATCGTAGTATGTAAATTTTGGTCCCCTAAATAATTTACATTTGTACAGGAGGACTCTGACGCGGAATGGAAGTTTGCTCGCAGTGCCCTTTACATGGACTACATGAAGGAGGGTAGAGTGCTGCCAGTTCCCCTCAATGTCATCGAAATGCTGCACATCCTAATCCGGCATGCGGTGTTCTGGAGTCGTGACCTATGGAGCCGTTGGAGAAAGGAAGGCGGGCCTTTGGTTGGTGGGCGACGCCGAGATGGAGTCTCCAATATTGCTTCTCAGCGACACCTGAAAGCTAAGGTCAGCTTGACAAACAAAGCAGAATAATTGGTTGCATTTTAGTCTAGATGTAGTCCTATTTGCAGTTAAAATACGCCTTCAAGTACTAAGTTAAAGAATTTTGCCACTCTTAAAAAAAAACAACTTTAGTGTTGCTTATTACGGACAAGCAGATCCGCGTAATCTCTTATATAAAAGGCGTTCGGTTGGACTCCAATCACTATCTCCTCCGTAACCACAGAACCGATTTAGATGCGGTTTTCACTGAAATTCATGAAAAAAATTACTCTGTGTTTTGGTTTGGTGTAGGCTCATGCACATTTTCCGCAAATATGAGAACTCTCGGCTTAAAGTTATTTCGTTCGTTATCCTCGTCGATCACTCTTTTCATTTCTACCGCAACTATGAGAACTCTCGGTCTAAATTTATTTGTTTCGTAATCCTCACGGGCTACTCTTTTCATTTCTACTTTAGAATCTTCATCTTCTAGATCTAGAAATCACAGAAGCCCGCAATCACTCGCCGTTACACTCTCACCTTTCCTCATCAAAATGTCTAAGAGAAGTAAAGAGAAGTAAAGCGCTGTCGTCTCACTGCTTAGCCAAAACGCCGAGGCAGATGATCTAGGTCAAGGTTTGTGGCCTTATTAACTGTGGTGGAGGATCCCATAATTATAATTGTTTAGCAGTCTTCCTTAGTTAGACGAACAACATAGGCAGTGTAGGACCTTTTGAGTGGGATAGGTGACTCTCATATAAGGATCGTTTTTTCTGAAAAAATTCTCAATCAATCGGATGCCACGTTTTCACCTTTACCTAAAATAATACTCATAATAATATTTTTGCTGAAAACCGCGAAATTCACGGGCATGTCACTAGTTAAGAATAATAACTGTGGGTGATCTCTTATACTCGGAATTGACGGAACCTGAAATGACACAACAAAAAAACTGATTTTGTTTTTTATATAAACCATTGACAATGACATGAGAATTTTGAGTAAAACTGAGTTACTGGTACTTGATATAGTCTGTTTACGCTTCACCTAGTTTGCTCAAGAAGATATGGATTATCTATGACCTGTTGCATTACTGGTTATATAGATTTGCTTCTTTTTAACGTTTGCTCCGTGGGATATCTAGACTGCAAAATTACAAACTATTCTTGGTTCCAGCGTCGTACTCAGGAGAACATAGACATGGATACAGAGCTTACAGTGACAGGAAGCACGGTCAGTTCCGGTGTGGCCTTCACTTCCAGACAAAGACTTTGGTCAGCCAAGAGACTCACACTCTACCAGGTGACATGACATTTCCGAACTCATCACTTGTTTACCCCATGGCCAAGTGGCGTGGAGCTTTACAGTTCTTTGACCTCCGTGCTTAATTTCATCTTTGTTCGTGTGATTATTATTGTTGTTCAACGTTTGTAAGTCTCGGTTTTTTTCACTCACCTCTACATTACTAATTTAAAAAGGAAGCCACTTACATATAGTACAGAAATCTGGAAATATTTAGCAGTTTGTGTATCAATTGGGATTGTGTGTTTTAAATCTTATTATTTATTAATTTGAACAAAATTTTGTTCTTTTATATCCAAAAATTACTTGATTGCATGACTGAAATCTACTAGGATTCCTCATGCATTCATCAAAGATATATTTAATGTAAGGGGAAGTCTCATCTTAACAGGGAACTTTAAGCACTAAATATTGTTGGACGTTCATAGAACTTGTCCAGCATTATTAGCAATATGTTTGTCTTTTACATTAAACAAAGTTTTTACAAAAAATGTAACAGTTTTGAAAAGGGGAGATAATTGCATATGAAGTTGTCTAATTTGGGTCTGCAGGTATTTTGATGTATTTGGGAGGTAATTAGTTTCACATTTCGGCAAAATACTCCATATAGTAAGTAAAACGTGTGAACTAGGATTATATGTGTAAATTATATACTTTTTTGAGAATTTGTCTTTTTTGCGATAAAACAAATAACGCCATAAAAATGCACACTTTGCACGTAAATATTTTGATGCTATTTCGAGTAATCGAAAAGATCAAAGTATGGCACATTTCATAGAGATATCTTTGAAAAAACGTTCCTAACCCTTACCCCTAAAAACGTAACTTTTAACAGATGAAAAATGTATGATTGTGGCTAGTTTTTTTTACTGCTTTTTACCTTTTAAATCAGTTGTTACCTCCTTTATGATGAGCGTCTCGTTTTTCTCATTGCTTTCTTTTAGCCCTTCTATACTCCAAATAGGCTTCTGTTGCTTTGCAACGGATTTAGTAAATCCGAATTTAATCTTAGGCTTTTGCAAGTTTTATGGTGTACTCACGAGGAGCAAAAGATAGGTTTTCCGGGATCGATCATGTGTAAAAACGCAAGAGTACACGCCCGCGTACATTGAAAGAATCGTACAAGTGCCAAAAATGACAGATGAAAAAAAAAACAAATTTACAATTGTAGCAGAGGTAGACTGGCATATGAAAAAAAAATGATAAAATGGCTTCTTATTATGGCAATGCTATTAGGGATAATAAAAATGATCTAAGCATTATGAAGACTGCCATCTTAATCTTATATTTTCACAAGCGATCTTTAAACAGAAAGCCGTCTCATCAGTTCTGTAAAGACTCCTGGTGTCAGTACGGGCAAGTTGAAGACAAATCAAAGTTTGTACAAAAAAAAACATCCCTTTGAGTATTATGGAAGTGATTAGGCCTGTTTTCAAGGCACTTGTGGATACCCCACTGTTAAAAAATGCTTAGAATACACACAAAATGCTAATGAAAGCTTGAGCTCTGTGATAGTTAAGGAAGAACTGCCCGAAATCTAAATATCATGGACACGTTGCAGCAAAAACAACAATTTAATTGCTCTATGCCTGGACAATGATGCGGTCAGGGTATACCAAACATAGCAAAACAGGATAGTGAATAAAGTTATGTTATAAAACATATGTTACCCCCGGACCCCCATGTGCACTACTACCCCCACTACTAGAAGCGCTTGATATAAAAACATAAAATATTTTCAGACATAAGGAATCCAATTGAACTATTCTTTAGTTGATAAATGTACAGAAAATGTCATATTTACTAAAAAGGTGTTTTGAAAATCAGCATGCCCGCCATCCTAATGTAAAATAATTATCTGCAAATTGCCATACCTTTGTGATTGGTTGGCTCAATAACTTAAATAAGGAGATTTTAGTAAGTTTTCAGACAAAGAGGATCAAATGTAACCACGAGTTTATTCGGTATACTGTTCTGAACTTACTTCACTATATAAATCATGGTTCCATTAGATCTTTTATGTCTGCAAACTTACTAAAAATCTCCTCTTTTAAGTTTTGTGCAACCAATCAAAAAGTATGACAATCTACAGACATTTCACGTAAGGATGGGGACCATCTTAGATTTAACACAAATTTAGTCAGCTTGATGTTTTATATATATTTTATCAACTAAATAATGGTTTCATTGAATTTCTTATGGCTAAAAGCATACCAAAATTCAACTCATGATATGTATTTTTGTAAACTATTAACAAAAATATGACAATTTCAAAACGGCGGCCAAATTCGGCTTGGCATAATACCTAAATTCACTTAGTATGTCCTCAACCTTATTTGTGTAAAATTGATGCTTTTACAAAAAAGATACAGTTCTTTCACAAATCTGCCTCAAATTCATCCCAGTCAGTGGAATTAACCTCTGAATCACAAGGTAAAGATAGTTTCCTTTAACACTTTTTCTTCCCAATCTGTGCAGTTCACTAGAACTATCAAGTGCTATTCTTAGATATAAATATAATTTTTGATGTACCTTCCCCTATATTTAGATCTACTTCCACTGTCACTAGATCTAGGTCTAAATCATTGAGCTTTTCCTCAGTTTTACACTCTTCGCTAGGTCTCGTATGTCTCTTTCCATGAAATTCTCTCTTTTTGCTGTCTCGTTTACACCATGAATTTTCTCTTTATGACATGATTGATTGACAAACATTGCAGTATGCTTGTGTCAAAGACTCAAACTCCAGACACGTATTTTGTGTACTTTCAGTTTTGAAAGACGTTGTAGAATAATTATGAGCTCCTTTGTAATTGTACAAAAACACATCTCTTTAAATGTAGATCTAGATTTTGTTGAATGCGTGCTCTTAGATCTGTAAGAAAAACAGTTTGATACCCTAACCCAACCTAAAAATTGTAAAAAAAAAAATAGCAACTGTTTTTATTAAAAACGGTTGTCAGTTTTGAATTTTAAAATACCGACTCCATCTGCATTGCAAGATGATTTACTCAATTCGCATTTTAATGAACATTCAGCTTATGGTGAATATATGTACAGTCAAACATTCCAGTTAACATTGTGATGAACAAGATAACATTTGTTTTTTTTTTCAACTTTGGTTGTTAAAACAGAACTGAAGAAAGCGGATAAATAAATGAACGGGTATAGATTTTTTGTCTCTAAAGATAACATACAGTAATGTTATTTATGTACCCATGAAGTTGCTCATTAAGCTTTTTATTTACTTTTTATAATCGTAAAGTGTTTTTGTGTGTTTTTTGTCTTATCAGGAAGTTATTCAAAGCATCATTCAAAGATTTATTTTTGACATACAGCGTGAGAGTGAAATCACAGGAGGTAAAGTTTTGCTTCTTCTACGCCTTCTTCGCTCTCTATTTTTCATACCCTCTTCATTCTCTTTGTTGCTTTGATTATGTTGATTTTGATCTAAGCTTCTCTAACATTTGCGCTTCTGATAACTTGCAATTCATTCAACTTCTCTTAGACATTTGTGCCGTTGTTATGTAATAGCACGAAGAATAAAATTCTCAAAAGGCCTTCTTTTATCTCACCTCTGTACCTCTAAACAGTTACATGTATCTTTTTACACATGCAGAGAAGCCTAGAAAGAAAGCCGAGTCCAATTCATTGACACATTGGCACTGTGATACAAAAGTTCGATGCCGAAGATGTAGGCGGAGAGGGATGGTAGATGAAGACAATATGATAGAATGATTTTCATAAAGACAATGAAATTATAAAAAGAAATGATAACATAATCACACGAAGTTAAAAGAGTTGTAAGCTTGCCAAGTAAAGACCATTATGCATACAGCATTGTTTGTAAAGGATCTTTGTTAATCTTAAAAAATGATAATCAACACGTTAGTCCTGTAAAGAGTGAACACGTTAGTCGTGTAAAGAGTCAAATATATCGAAACAAAATCTCACATTAAGAAAATGCAAAAATCATCATTTACAATTTCTAATTGACTTGATACCTTTCGTTTTCTTGTCTGCTGCTCTTGTGGTTACAGGTGGTTTTGATGATGTGAAAAACTCTTTGAATCATCTTCGACATGAGGTCATGACCGAGTACAATGTCAAAGACGTTTCCTTGGCACTGGCTATTGACGTCGTCCATAACATAGTCCGAGAGGTCACTCCTACAGGCGACCCTGACGTGGATCATGCACATCTTCCCTGGGCAGACGCGATTCTTACGGATGATAAAATGCACCAACACTTTCTTAGCCGGCAGGCACTTGGGAAAGGGGTGGGACGGGGTATGAGTTACCCTGCTTTTTGGAACAGTCCAGAGATTACTCCAAGGTCTGGTCACGCCAGAACTGCGAGGGAGAAAATACTCAAGAGGAAGGGAGATAGCCCAATGACGACCAGCTTATGCAGCGGAAGTAGAGATAGTTTTGGAAGTCTCAACAGCATAGACACCGGAAACAGTTTGATGCATTCGGGAGTAAGTCTAGCCAAAGTTCATATTCAGGAAGACTGAAGTTTTCTTGGCTTTTGGGGCTTGAGGCGTGCATTTATGTGTGATGTTAAGAACTGGTGCTAATGTAAACTTAAGGTTACATGAAAGGCATAACTAAACGTCTGAAAAACAATTTAGGACGATTGCATTGGAGAGTGTAAAAAGAAGGCATCATTGGGGGTGTATCGGTCTAGTTTCGGAAAAAAAGATATTCGATATGTTGGTAACTGAAATACCCAGCTGTTTCTTATGCTTCCGCACTAACTATAATAATAAGCCTTTATAATGAGGGTTTTATGTCACAAAGTGAAATTAGCACGTGTATATTTGTTTATTTAATATTTTCCATTGTTCCCTTTGAATGCACTCTCCCTTTTTCGCAGCCGAATAATGGCACTCTATGAATGACGGATATTTTTATGTGTGTAATTTATGATGTTCCAGCGTTTCTTTTCCTCTTTGACACGGCAGGGCAGACAAGTTTTGAGTTGCTCAGCCTGTAGAAAACAAAATAAGTTGAATGCGAAGCTGAACGGTTTGTTTAGACTTCAGTGGTTTGGTTGGCTCACAGCGATATTTTTGGTCAACAGAGATCTATAGCGTTGTCTTTGGTCAACAGAGATTTATGGTTACCCACAGTCCTCTTAGAAGAAAGAAAGTATTGCGAAAAGTTTCCTTGAAGAAAAACAGTTAAATTATTGTGAACATGTGATGCTGTAATGAAGCTTTTTAGAGCACTTGACTATTTGCAACTTTGTAAAAGGACAATTTAAATTTTTTAACAAAGTTTCTGTTTTCTTCAGTGAGCAATTCGTTCCACACCACAAGTGAGCAAGGTTATAGGAAGGCTTTACGTAATGCACCACTTATAATGTACAACAATACAATAACCTTTTATTTACTATTAGATATTATCTACTTAATTGTTCTGTAGGCAGTTGTTTTAATCTGCTTTGGTACATCAAAACTAATTGTTCCATGTTTCTTTTTTTTTTCTTGTTCAAACTGCTTTTTCAAAAACATGGTTTGATTGAGTATGTCCGGTTAAAACTAACTTGTAGAGATAACTTAAAATTGTGATACCATTTAGAAAAAGTTGTAAGTTTTAAATTTTATTCTATTGAACTGAATTTTTTCCTTCGCATGTGCCACAGCGTGTCTTCCATTCACTCTGTTTATGTCATGAGCACTTTTAACCATTTTTATCTTTCTCTACCTCAGTCTTCAATTTTTCGCTTTATATGTAATGGTTGTCTAAATCTCTTCGTCACTTGTCTTTTTCTTAATGTGTAAAAATTCTGCTGCATTTGATGAAATCTTAACTAGCATTTGTACAAAATCTCTCTCTCTCTCTCTCTCTCTCTCTCTCTCTCTCTCTCTCTACCCATCTCTTTGTTAGACTGAGATCCAACCCAGTAGAATCTGTATACTTCAACACGGTCTGGCCCATCTGCTTCCCCTCAGAATCAAGAATTGTTGGTGGCTGCACGAAAATCTCAATCAAGGGATTTTTTTTATTTGACTGGTCGCGTGATTGGTTCATTGACTAATTGACAGATTGAATCATTTTTTTTTATTCCTTTTTCGTTGGTTGATGGATTGATTGGTTTCTTGATTCATTCATCCATTAGTTGATTGGTAGACTGTTTAACTTGTTTACCGACTTATAAATTTGTTCATTTATCGGTTTGTTCGTTGGTTTATTGATTAGTCGATATATTTTGTATTATTTGCTTGTTATTTGTCAAATTAAATTCTGAACTAATAAAATAATGTTAATCAATGTAAGCGAAAAATTCTGTCGTCAACTTTCTCCGATTTTCTCAAGAGGTCCATTAAATTGTCGCATTCTTTTTCTTTAAAACTGTCATGGATTTTTCTTTGGCTTCTTTGATTTTTAAAAGCCTATCCAGTCCGGCTAATATAATAGGTGCCTATTAACCAGTCACAAAAAAGAAATTTGGAAAAAAAAGAAGTAATTGTCATTTTGTTTAATACTAGAAACCTATTTTTATGTGGAAAGATGGTTACATGGAAATTTATCTTGCATTTTGAATACCTATATATGCTTGATGTCTTTTCATTCATCTCAGTATGGCTCTTGACTTATCCTCTTAAAGTCTAAAAGGCTATAATTTTTAAAAGACTTGAGACATCTTTTGTGGCTTCCAAAAAAGTTTATAGAACGCTTATAAAATAATGACTGTATTATTTAAATGAATATGTCTTGTTATGGAAACTGATACGTATGCCAGTCCTTATATTTGTGTGTCTTGGATTTTGTTGGGTTTTTTTTTTTTAATCCCGCCAACTTATATTTATATGTCGTTTTTTAAATAATAGTAGAATTTAACCTGGACCTTTAGAGTACAATGTGTCTTGATTTTTTTTTTTTTTTTTTTTTTTGGAAAGCGTTGTGAATTAATGATTAGCGAATGTTGTGTTGAAATTAAGACCGCCAATATCAATTATAATAAGAACAGAGCGTGATTTTATTTCATTCATAAAATTTTAGCTAGTTAGTATTGGCATTAAAAGGAACTGCAGGGTTGTTTTTTTTTTGCATTGCAAGAACAAATAGTTCTGTTTCGAATAAATTTAACACTATTTTACAGGTAATAATTTTGATGTGTGCGCAAGTAAAAATAAATGCAGATAAGTTTCTTGATACCACCACTACCCCTCCAAAAATTGAAATGTTGTGTCCAAACTCATAATATATGTAATAATCCATTAAGTTAGATTAAGAGGTAATGATTTTCTTTCTTACGATTGATTTGAAACAGAAATTTGTTATATTGCCATTGTTTAGTCTGGAAAAGAAATCGGGCGTTATTCTTGTTCATAAAATGTGCAAATAATAAAAGTTTTCACAACATTTCAACCTGTTACAAGTATTGTTTTTAATCCTAATAACTAATTTCATTATCACCTATAGTTTTGTTATAACGGGGTAAATATAAAAGACAGTAATACTTTTTATTGACTTAAAAACTGATTTTTTTTTTGTTTCAAATGAAAATATTGGGAATCGAAGTTTTTACACTTAAAATGAATTTTCAAAATATTTTATAAATGCTTCGTTAATTTCAGTACCGTTGGTTTATTCAAATTTTTACTTTTGATATCATTGTAATTAGAAGAATTTTAAAAAATGACAAAAAAATTTTATAACAAAAAAAAAACTAAAATAAATATAGGCCTATATTTTTAAATGTGTGATGTCTGAAAATCTATGCACATCAGCTGTATAATATCATGCTCCAGCGTCGCTACTTGAAAGAATTTCCGAGCTACTACTACTACTACTACTACTACTACTACTACTACTACTACTACTACTACTACTGCTGCTGCTGCTGCTGCTGCTGCTGCTGCTGCTACTACTACTACTACTACTATACTATTACTACTACCACCACCACTACTACTACTGACCTCTATCATTCACATCTTTATTGTTGTTGTCGTTGTTGTTATTGTTCTTCTTCTTTCTTCTTCTTCTTCTTCTTCTTCTTCTTCTTCTTCTTCTTCTATTCTTATTATTATTCTTATTCTTCTCATCATTATTATTATGATTTTTATGATTGTTGCTTTTATTATTAATAATACCATTATTATTACTACAGTCGCACCCGCGAAATCGGGAATTTCTGTGAAATCGGGAAAAA
>BMAT01011332.1:487396-516995 GCA_019649035.1 Elysia marginata
TAGTAGTAGTAGTAGGCTTAGTAGTGATAGTAGTAGTAGTTGTTGTAGTAGTAGTAGTAGTAGTAGTAGTAGTAGTAGTAGTAGTAGTAGTAGTAGTAGCAGCAGTAATAGTGGTGGTGGTGGTGAAAATATTATGATTATTGATATTAGTAGTAGTAGAAGTAGCAGTAGCAGCAGCAGTATTAATAGTGGTGGTGGAGGTGGAAATATTATTTTTCTGTTTCTTTTCTTTTTGTCCTCTTTGTTCTTGTTAGCGTCCTCTTTTTATCTTCATTGAATTTAAAAGTCTATTGAATCCACCTCTCTTCCCGAAATTGCCTCGGTAGTATAACAAAACCGAAAGGCTTTTTAATGCATAAATCTAGACTGCATTGGGTTTTTTTTCTTTGTTTCACGAAGTGATAGATTGTAAGTCTGTTTTTTTTTTATTATCACTTTTTGACGTGTATAACTGTTTTTTTTTATGGTTGAAGCGTTAAGTTTTGTTCAGAAGCAGAAGAAGCTGTCAAGACGTTTAAATTCGGATAGTGCACAATAAAAAAGAGGCTGAAGAATAAAATAGATAGTCAAGAGATGTTTGGTTTAAGTCTCTGTGTTTTGAGCAATGTTTATAAAGGTGAAAATTTTCAACAGCAGAAGCAAGATTAATGTAAGATCTAAATCTAATGGTTATCAAATTTTGCAAAATAGAAAAAAAATTATTGTTTTCAATTCTTTTTTGCTTTCTTTTGTATCCTCAGTCGCATTTTTATTAAGTATTCTGAGTCTAAAAGTCACGACTACGTTCTTTGGCAACCGTGTGCTTATATAGCCATCACCAATATTGTTTCGTGAACTTGTGTTCTGGCCGTCTCGGATCACATGACAGTTTTCTTTTTTTAATCATTTCCGGTTTTGTAAATGACGTCATTGAGTAGTTGACATCATCAACAATCTCTTTCTTCAACTACAAGCAGAGTTAACTGAAAGAATAGCCTAACAATAATCATGTCTTATGCTTATTTATTCAAGTACATTATCATTGGAGACACAGGTAAATAGTTTCAGATATTTATTTCACCAGGAACAAATGCAGGAAAAAGGATTCAATTTTGTTGTGGCCAAAATTGATCAGAAGAAAGGAGAACCCGTTATTCATCATGGCCGTCACTCCCTGATTTGCTTTGTTAGTGTGTAAAATTTGTCAGGGCTGAACTGAAGTATACTTAGTCCAGTTTCAGATAGTATACAAATTTCTGACTGACTGAGTAAGAGTATGTCAGACACTGTCGTATTGTACTTACTTACTCTTCTTAGTAGTAATTGAAAAATTAAAAGTGATAAGTAAGCTGTTTATACACTGATAGATGGATGAATCATGGGAAGGATTACCATATGGGCCTGCCACCTCGAGTAACTAAAGAGGGCATCGTTTGGTTAAAATCTATTGTATCCTCCGGGAGGGAACAATCTAGGGGGAAGAAAGCAGTATAAAAAAAGGTTATAATCGGCCCGCGTTTTTAAAATCTATTGTATCCTCCGGGAGGGAACGATTTAGTGAGAAGAAAGCAGAAAAGCGATCAAATAGAAGCGGCCGGCCCATATGGTAATCCTCCCGAATCATGATTTATTTGGACCTGTTGTTAAGGTTAGGTGTCCAGTCTTTTCAATATGAAAAACAAATCAAATCAACTTTATCAAGACCTATACGTAGATTCTTTTATTGCTATTGTTGATGAATTTAAAAGCATCCTTCTATATTTAATTTTAGTTCTAGGTCTAAAGCCAGACTAACATGAACAAAAATTTAATAATCTCCAGTTTGCCAAAAATAATTTGAATTAATTTGAGATTAGAGGTTTGCAATTGTATATATTATGGCTTGTAATATATAGCAACGCGACCAGACAGCCTCGCTGGCTTGGACAAGCAGGCAGCGTTCTCGCGATACATACTTTTTGGGGGTGTTGTTCACGCGATAGTTTGACCTACTAAACATTGTCTGATTGTTATGAAACTTGGCATACATTCAGATGAAATGCTCATCTTTCACGTAGTTGTTTTGTTTACAATATGCGGTTCATAGAAGCCGAGATATGACTTCGTAAAGTTGAAGACCGTTGTTTCGTTTCCTATGGTCCGTTCACTCCGAGGATACTTTGAGCTGTATTCTAGAAAAGCTCTTGTTCATTAATATGTATAGAATATGCAAATCGATGCGGTAGTTTTTAAATAGCGGCATTTAAATGCAAGAAAAATTGTGAAATGCGATTGGCAAATCCCGACTCTAGGTCTAAGGAATCGGCGCCCAGGAGTTTCAGCCCCTTGCCCACTCAAATAGGCAGGTGAAGGACGCCTGTTATAACGAGATGGGGGTGTGCTGAAGTAATACTGCTTTTTCATCTGTCACATTAGAGAATGTTTACATGAACTCTCGCGAGTTCAGGGGTCAAGTTTTTCTGATCGCACTTCATGTAGCCTACCTTTTAGTAGGGTACCGGTAGATTCTAAGCCTAATGAATTGCGCATTTTCTGCTCACTGCATATATTTTCATCGGAACTGGAAAAGATCAGAACTCAAGAATTGTTCACATGTTTGAAGCTTATTTTAATTTGTATCAAAGAAAGTAATGGCTATTTCAAAGAAAACTTTTTTTTACAGTATTTGTCATCAAGGTTGCTCGATCTGCCCAATGTAACTCGGACTTTGCTGTGATAGATCTAGTTTTTCCCTGCGATAACATTGGCCATTGGGCCCAATGCAAAGCTCATTTCTTCATCAAATGTATAATAAAGAAAATCAACGCTTTTCTGTCTTTCTTCTTATGAAATGTTACGCTGGCATTATTACATTTACAATGTCTTGGAGCTTAAGTCTAGATATCTGCAAGTGGATGTTTTCCATTACTAGATCTATTTCTGTACTTTTGTAACTAAATAAAAAAAAAACATGAATGGCGGCATTTGTTGATTTAAACCACCAGTCTTTTGGATGCATTTGGAATAAGTTAAAACTGAAGAACATACTTCATTAACTGATAAGGCTGGAAATACAGGTAGAGATTCAAGAAGAAAAAAATAGTCCCCCTAAATTTGTTTTTCTTAATCAATTCAAATCAGAGGTATGATTTTTTGGCTTGAACTCTTGATATAGCTAGTTACTTATTGTAAGTAAAACATTTATAACGTGAAAGGAAAAAGGAATCTTATTCATTTAAAACCTTAGCAAAAATATTTAAATGAAATGTAGATGTCGCTGTGACTTTTGGTGCATCATTAATTTACTAAGTGAACATTTCATATTATTTTTAAAAGGTCCCAGTTAATTCTAATAGTTCCAGCAGAAAGCAGTGAATTATAGATACTCTCAAGACTTGCATCATCAGTAAAAAGTTCCCACTTTTTTAATTCATGTCAGAATAACCCGTGAGTCAAAAAGTGTGACTTTTTTCATGTCAGAATCGCTCGCGACATAATGGGTTCTGTGTTCAAAATATTGTGTTCTTTAAAGTTATTTGTGTTCAAAAAAATGTTGCTTTCAGCCCATTACATATTCCAAGCAATATTATTTGACATAGTTTTAGTCCCGAAACATTTTATTTAACTTCAAAGCCTGACATGACATCACTCGCGACACGTCACACGACCTTTTGTCACAGGCACAGATACATCATGCAATGTAATCGAAACATGTGTAACAACTGGCTGTCTTTATTGTGTAACGCTGCGTAATGGTGTCTGTGTCATGGAAATATTAGAAAATGTACATGGATAATAATCTACAAAAGCATAAAGGAAACGTTGAGGTTGTGGCAATTAGATTCATCCTTGAATTTCAACCATTTTGCTTCTAAAACCAAGGGAGAAAAGGTCATTGCTTTTTTCTTCTTTTCGCAATGACTAACAGCTTGGTTGCATAACATGATAAGATTTGCATTGCATAATGGTAAATGACATCATGACACTCTCCTCAGAGTTATGCTAGAGACAGTTTTTTATGATAACTTCACAATCCTCATCTTCTTGTCTACCCAATCACTTTTTGTTTCTAGCAGCTGAATGAATGGCTGAACTGTGCCGTGTTTCCCTTTTATCTTTGAAATATCATGCAATCAGAGAACAGTGTTTGTAAAACAAAAAATCCCTCTCAGAATTTTATATTCAATATTTTTAAAATCTTTACTCCAAGAAAGATTTACCTTCAAAATTTCAAGTTCATAGCTTGATAAATGAAGGAGATATGCCTTGTTATTTGATTATACACAGATATGTGCGTAAGTTACATAATATTACATCATGTACTCCAGTGGGTAATTGCAACAGACAAATGTTATTAATTTTTTCGAAATCCTCACCCCAAAATCTATAAAATCCCTAAGTTTTATACTGATAGCCCTGAAAACTAAAAAGTTATGAATTTTTAATCTTCATTTTCTGATCAAATGTGTACTGCCGCCTTGCTCGTTTTTTGCTCTATCTCTTTGCCAATGGTTGTCCAAAAAAATTTCCTAGGTTTCGCGTCAATTAAATGAACATAACTTTTTTATTTATGAAGGGATTTTGATACTTTAAAAAGTTATTTGCACGGAAAGGTTAGCTGATGAAATTATAAAAGCAAGAATTTGAAAATTTTGAATTTTTTTGGTCCCCTTGCTATTATAATATAGATTTGAGTTGTGTACTACTTGTTTTATTAATGGCTGATTTACAAACTGGAAATGATACCTCTTTCGTTTATTTAAAAAAAATCATAAATTATACCATCTTCTATTGACAATTTTTCTACAGGTGTTGGCAAGTCATGTCTTCTTCTCCAGTTTACAGACAAAAGGTTTCAGCCTGTACATGATCTTACGATAGGAGTTGAATTTGGAGCCCGCATGATCACCATTGATGGCAAACAAATCAAACTTCAAATTTGGGACACGGTATGTTATTTAAGGAAACTGTATGATCACAATTTTAGTTCAAATTGCACTTTCATTTTCAAAAAATTGGAAAAATTAAAACTTGTGCAGATGGGTCTCAAATGGCTCAAGTTGTAGTTATTTGTAACTGAGGGCAGAAATTTATGATTTGTAAACTGTTAACATAAAATACAGTGGAGCACTCCTAAACCAAAAACAGTTAAACCACAAAGACTTTGAAATTTGTTGTCTCCTTCTTATTCTTTGTTATTAAACAAATGATAAACCAAAGTCCAAAGCTTTGAGTGATGCGTTGTGGTCAAAATGAAATAAAAATTTAGCCCACAGTCTGCCTTTTAAACAATTTAAAAGAAAAAAAGCTTTTGACTTTTCCTGTGATGATGTACAGGTCTCCTTCCTTTTGAAAGTTCCAAGAAAGCTGTAAAATTTTGCTTCAGGATTATTAGTCAACGCTGTAAACAGGTCTATAGTCAATACTGTCAACAGGTCTATATTTGTAACAAATCTAACCTTTCTGTAATCTGTTTCACCCCAAACAGGAGGCCACAGGCTATTTTATCAAATTATAAAATTAATAATTCAGTTATACAAAGGAAATCCTAACATTTTGCAACACAAGGTATAAAACATACATATATGTATTCAATTCTCTAACCTCTGTGTTCCACCAACAATGTGCATCCATATCCACCTCCAACTCTTCTTCCCCAAACCTCTTCTTCCTTCATCATCTATTGTAGTGACTACCTTTCATAACAGGCAGAAGCACACAAAATCACAAACAGCAGGTGTACAAGTCCCTTCTTTCACTGGGTCTGGGCTTAGTGTAATTGTGAACTCAAGTCAATATTGTTGCATCATGAAAGGTCGAACCTTAGACTTCTGGTTTGGGGGGCCATCTTTTTTCTAGCATTGCCAGGTGATGATAATACGGTTTTAAGTTGTCTGGTGCACAAGAGTAACAAGTGCAAGGCTGCAAAAAGAGATAGGGTTGGGTTGGGGTGGTCAAATGGCAGTAGAAAGGTTTTAAAAGCAAAGAAAATGCATGCGTCGTTGAATGCTGATGAAATGCATTTCTCTGAGTAAGAGCTTGCCTATTGTAAGATTAGAATGCAAGAAAACAGCCCTTTTATTTTTAAATAGATCATCCAAAATCTTGTTTGCTTGGGAATGAAACTTGAGTTGAAAGCAACTGAAATTGATTTATCACTCTATAGTCAACTAACTGAATTAATCAGGGATGCCGTTTTTCATTTTTTTTTTTCAAGCCTGAGAAACTTCAGTTATTTTCAGAGAATTTGAGTCGCATCCCTGATAAAGATGATTACTCCACAAAAATCTTGTGCTTCTAATTTTAAGTAGATTGAATTTTACATTTGTGTAGGCTCTACAGCAAAGTATTTTTATGGCTTGACTTAATTCATTACCTATTTTTTCTCCTAGGCGGGTCAAGAGTCCTTCCGCTCGATCACACGGTCATATTACAGAGGTGCTGCTGGCGCCCTTCTTGTTTATGACATCACACGGTATGGATAGTGGTATTCTGTCTGATTGTAACCTAAATATCTGGTGGAAAATTTCAATTTGAGCTAATGTTATAGTTTTTTGTTGCTTTGACTTTCCAGTGATAAATAACAAAATTTATTTGTGGTTATCATAGTCATTTGAAAAGAGTTTTGAATTTTTTTTTAGGGGGCTCTCTAAAGGGCTTCCTCTCTACTTCCCTCTCTCCCCGAACCACCCTTTTTCTGGCTCGTCTTCTAAAATTCAAATAAAGTTTGGTAAGTCTTCAAACTTATAAGTAAGTAGACCAAGAGGGTTAACAGTCCATTTTAATTATCAAATAGATTTGTCGTAAGCAAGCAACTATATAATTGCATTTAAATTTATAACATATGGATATCTGTTCCCATATCAGGCGTGATACTTTTAACCATCTGACCACCTGGCTGGAAGATGCAAGGCAGCACTCCAATTCCAACATGGTCATCATGCTCATTGGCAACAAAAGGTAAGATTGAGATATTATATTCTCTGTAGTTATTTTACTTTTGAAACGACCAGGTTTTCCTATTGTTTTAAACTGATATCTTATGTGCTCCAGCTGGGTTTTAGGTTCTTTATTGAATTTTTTTTTTCTGGGCTCAAGTCATGAAATTGACCAACAGTTGCAATTTTTTTTTAAAATGTTTAAAAAATAAGTAATATTCATGAACTGTACTTTTAACTATGGGAGGATATCATCTTGCAAAATCAAACTGGTTGTATAAGATTTGAATACTGGCAACAAATTTAAATTTGAAATGATTTATGCAGACCTGTCGACATTACGGTTTGCCCATAACTTATTACGATGGCGCAAAAAAATAGGGTTACGGGCCACCACCGTAAAATCACGGCATTTTGAGAAGCCTAGGTCAAGGTTACTCAGAATGTAGCGTTTTGTATCCTAAAATGCGATCCCGATATTGAAATGGTCTGATACATTGCTACGTCGCGTAGGCCTACTCGCATGATGAAGTTATTGACACGTGCATGTATGTGTAACACCACCCGCTGTCATATGGAAGTGCTTTGCACTGGCAGCCATTGAATGTACCCCAGTTCCGATTTTCTTTTCATCGATTGTGTACACTTTTTCTTGTAGCCGTATCACAGCCTGAATATTGAAGTTAAACACATTGCATCTTGACCTTGATGTAATGTGTTATGTGCTTCATCTTCCTGTGGTCCAAGACCCAACTCTATGCAATTGATGCTTGTGGTCAGTGCATATGGATGTGCATGCTGCGATGGGGTGGGGATCACTAAGGCGTATGACCATATCGTGCACGTCATTGTACTTGTAGCCTTGACCCTGAAAAAATATCAAGGCTATGCTAACAGAACCAATGAAGAATGGTGACACTGCTTATGCCTACAGGTCCATAGGTATAATTAGGACAAACTCCAAAAATTATTTGAGTATGGTAGTCTTTAAATAATGAAAGTGGAAAAGAAGATAGTGCTGACCAAGTGTAGATCTATATCTAGTTTCATATCTAGGCAATTGGATGATGAAAAAGACAGTAAAATGAGTGCAAACAAAGAACTACATTTCTCAATGATAAAAATCCCGAGACTATGCCTATCAAACCTAAACATCGGTATGTAGGATTTTGATGCTATCAAGAATGGTAGGGACTAGATCTAGACCAAGCATCATCAAGAAAAAAGTTGCTGGAGACATAGAATACAATGATGTCAGAAAAATCACATAGCAAAAATTCATTTACATGTATAAATTTAAGGACGACATTATCCAATGTATCTAGGAAGTAGATCTAGATCTATGCTGAGCCTAACAATGACTTGTTAGAGGGTCATTAAAGAGAATAAGAAAATAGCATAAATTAAAATACAAAGCATCATCACGCATGAGATCTGACATGGTAGATTGATCCCTAGTAAGGGTCTTATTGTTTGTTTGTTGTGGGTTTTTTTTTTTCAAAACTTAATGCTCTCTATCTCCATCGAGAATGCTCTCACCTAGCTCTACAAAAAGATCCAATCAGTACACCAGTTTATTGTTTAATTTTGCAAGATTTAGTTCAAGAGCTCTAAATTGAAGGGCTGCTCTGCCATTTAGTTTCTTGAATCGCTGTAATTAATATGTACATGTGATTCAAATGGCACGTTTCCATCATTCTTAGTTTCAGCAATTATCGAGAGTTAGAATATTGAATTTAACCAACTTAATCTCTCTCTATCTCTCTCTCTCTCTCTCTCTCTCTCTCTCTCTCTTTCTCATTAGTTTTTGTTTGTAGGTATTTTGTAAATATCAACCCTCCCCCCCCCTCCCGGGTAGGGAATTTCATTTACTTGTTGCAGTAAAAATTACTATGGACTTCGAAAAATTATTGTGGGTAAACCCTAATGTCACTGTGAAGCAAAATAAAGGTTGGCAAGTCTGTTTATGGCGAATGATGGACATCTTCTTTTTTTTAATAGTACGTCTGGATTTAGTTGTTAAAGAAAGAGATAAGCATTGCTTTTTTAAGTGTAATAATCGTCGTTCTTCTCATTGATGTCTCTAATTCTTGTCAGTGATCTGGAGGCCAGAAGAGAAGTGAAAAAAGAGGAGGGGGAAGCATTTGCCAGAGAACATGGCTTGATATTCATGGAGACTTCAGCAAAAACAGCTGCTAATGTAGAAGAGGTATGTTGAAGCTTACATCATCAATGTGCAAGAAAAATGGTATATCTCAGAGATATGCCAGTTTAGCTTGTGCCTACCACTGGGTTTATAACTTGATCATAGCCCATTTATATACACAAAAAAAGCCCTGAAAATAGCAAATCTGAGTAAATGATTTATGCCAACTTATTCATGGTGGTGATTATTCAAAGCAATAAAGGATAAATTGTAACATTTCTGTAGTGCATTGTCCTTTCCATTGTGGTAATTAGCAGTGATGAAAATTTTCCGCGGATCCGCGGAAATCCTCGATTTCAAGCGTAGGAGGAAAATTCCTCGGTCCTCGGCCTTCTGATCCACGATTCCGAGAGGAAAATGATTAAAAATTTCCGCGATTATTTAATTCCGCGAGTCCGACATAAGACGAGTCAAAGAGACGGATGTTCATAACCGAGGACTGGGCAGATCATTAGACTAGAACCATGTTGTAATCGATCTTGCCGTAGTTACTCTTTGTAATGCTTTTAAAATACTTCTATCGAGGTTATATTTTTTCGATACTAAAGCTTTACCGATATCGCCAACAATAGGTCTATTCCGCAAAATGACTGTATCGGTGTGACGCTCGTTCGTAGTTTTGGTTCATTAGGTGCAAGATTTCGGATAGTACTGTACTGTGAATCACTTCATTTTTAGATCCACTTGAGCCATCGAAGTTTTCAATTTTCGCCCTTTAATTGATTAGACAAGTTTTCTAATTGACAATGGTCGTTGACCAGTCAATAGGCTATAGAGCTCTAGATCTAGTCTCAATAAATCTAGATCTAGATCTACCAAGTCTCGAGAGATTCTAGTAAACTTATCACCAAATCATTAATTTCTACTCCGGGGACGGGTCTAATCTATTTGTTTGTCGGTTTTTTTTATCTAAAAACATTTTATCGAGTAGATTGTGGTAAGTGCCGAGATATCGGAATGACGAGAGTAAAACTAGAAGACGTGTTCTTTTATAAACGAACTTTTTGAGTGTTTCAAGTTCACAACATTGGCAAAGATTATAAAATGTGTGCAATACAGATTAGAATCTAGATCTAGATACATGTAGTACCGGTAACTGCTGAAACTGAAAGTGTTTTTCACTTTCAGGTGCGAAAAATATTTGCCTGATGCGTTGGGCCCATTAGGAGATAATCATTTATAAATAATTACTACCCGGTACCATTAAATTTTTTAAATTTAACTTTAAATGATCCTAAATACGTATGATGTAATGTAGGCCTATATTGAACAATAAATGTGGTGTAATCAGCAATAGCCTAGGGCTATGTTTGCACATGATATATCTGAACCTAACATAAACCTACAAATCGACTTGGAGTCATGAAGTGATGGACAATTCACTTAAGTGTTCATAATTGCTTTAAAGTTTAAAAACCGAAACGTGAAAAGAGGTGGAAATTATGACTAGAATCTAAATCTAGGCCTATTCAGTACAGTCACAAGCCTTATAATCTTTGACTGAGTTTTGAATGCCGCACATAATTTAATGATTTAACTTTTTAGTAGCTCTTACTCTTAGCTGGTAGCAGGGATGAATTGCGTTGATTGTGGGGTAGTAGAAAGGTGTCAATTTGTCTGAAAAAAAATTTTCCTCCTTTTCAATGATTTCCTGTTTTTATCACTGAATTAAACAAGTCTGTTTTAGACAATTCAGATAATTTACTTTTTAGCATAGAATTATGATCTATTTGTATTTAAAATGTTAAAAAAATATTCACAAATTGTATGTGGAAAGACAAGTAAGCAATTTTATAAAACCTAAGGAGAAGAAATTCTGGATTAAACATAATTTTTAGTGTATTTTTGTTGACATACCAAAAAAATCTTTGAGTTTGAGTAACATTACTTAAGTAGTGAAGTGCAAAGGCATACCTGTACAAGTGATTGTATTTTCCTCTCTTATTAATAGTTTCTCTTCTGTTGTTTTTTTTTTCTCTAAGCTGATTGGAAATATATCTGGTTGCTGGTAATCAATGGAAATGAATCAGATGTGGGAAATCTTAATTCTACAAAGCACTTTTTGAAAGTAAATTTATTCTTTTTTTTTTTTCTCTATACTTGAAATCAAAATGTTTTTTTCTGTATTTTAAATCAAAAGAATTTCTCAGAAAATCTGTTGACATCTGCTCATTACCTTGGTTGTGAAATGTTATTTTGTTAAGTTTTTCTGTTTCTTTCTAGGCTTTCATCAACACAGCTAAAGAGATATATCAAAAGATTCAAGATGGAGTTTTTGATATCAACAATGAGGTATATATTGATATCTTTCTCACAACATGAGAAACTTATTGTGATTGTTAGATGATAAGAAAAGCTATAAATTTTATCTGTAAAAGGAAAGGTTGCAATCTTTTTGTTTTATTCTTACTCTGTCTTGAGTGAATAAAGAAACATGCAAAAGAAAACCGAACCAGCTGACAGGCATGTTCAAAACTTGAAGTAATGAACCTTGTTTAAATATTTTTGGTTTCTAAATCATAACCAATATGCAGTCAGTTCGTTTCAAGCAAATCAGGGAGATGGTTCAAATTTAAATTATGCCAATTGTAGTTGCTTGGGCGTCAAGTAAGCCCAATCTTAGTACATGTTTTCTTACTTGCCCTGACCTCACAAATTGGATTCTACTCATTTGCCAGCCTTGATCAGTTCCTGTGTAAGTACTTNCACACAAAATAGGTTCTTGCAGATAGGCTCTACTTACAAAACAAATAAAAAACAGAAGTGACAGTGCTGTCTCCTCTGGTTGATTTTAGCTAGGCATTGGGACTATGTTGACCGCCACAACCAGTGCCCCTGTTTACGGAAATTGGAACTAAAACCAAACCTCTTTTCAGTCTCGGAGAAACAGTTGTTACCTCCCTCTTTCTCTCTCTTTCTTTCTCTCTCTCTCTCTTCTCTCTCTCTCTCACTCATTGCATCTATAGTCCCCTTTTGATCTCTTTCTTGTCTCCTTTGGGCTGTGTCAGTCTTTCCAGATATTTTCCTTAGTTAACAAATCTCAACCTCTCCACTTTGGTACAAATGCTTCGTCTCTCGTGAGCACTCAAACAGGACTGTTGTTTCATTGAGATTTACAAGATAGGGAAGCCTTGGTGTGTTTATGTAACAGGCCTAAACATTGGTACATACACCATAAAAATAATTGGAAGCCCTGGGTTTCTGCATTTACATAAGCAACCCCTAAATAATGCCATTGACGACAAGCAAAACCACACATGCAATTTCCAGGAAATTAACAATTGCTGATTTACTTTAGGCCTAGGGACAATGTCTAGGTGTTGATGTAGCTTCAATTGTTCATTTAGATTATTGCAGAGCAGGGGCAATACATGTAAATCCAGATAGCACAGCATGCAAACAAAGGTCTATATTTCTAGAAAGTGGTGGTATTGTAAACCCATCCCAAAGAATGATGTCTAAATTAAAAAATATGTGTTAGGCATCTCAATGTTGTTATTAAAACAAAGCCTTATGCAAAAAAAGCATGAAATTATGGTTAGATATTGACCTTTAATTGTGCCATTTCGCAGTTTATTGCTCTTTTGGTTTGTTCAAAAGAAAAGTATAAAGATAAAGGGTATCAGCTATTTTAGAAAACAGTTAAAGACGAAATTGGCTTAGTTATACAATACCATTGCGCAGTAGTAATTAGAATTATATGAGCTCTTGTGGATGAATCTTAATGTTATGTAACTTTTCTCATCGGTTTTTGTATGTCTGAACTAATGCTTTTTTTTTTTTGTTTTTTTTGTTTTTTTTTTTTTTGGGGGGGGGTGCAAATAGTGCCCATCCCTGACTAATGGTTGAACAAACAGCACCATGTAGTCAACAGTTTTGAACATTCTAAATGTGTGTATTCTAACTGATTTTTTTGTTTCTCGTTTTCAGGCTAACGGCATCAAAATTGGCCCTCAGCATTCTCCAGCAAATCAGAGTTTGAATGTCGGTGGAAGTGGAGGCAATCAAGGTGGGAACTGCTGCTAAGCTGGAAAAAATTCTGGACTGCTGGCCCAGTGTTAGTTTGTCAGACACACTGTGACAGCTGCCAGCTAATTTTGATAAGGCTTATGCAGTTGCCACAGATGTCTTCTCCAGTCCATTTAATTTTAAGGCTTTATTGTTTGTAGTTTCTTTTTGGTTTAGCATCTTTATCATCATAATGGTTTAATGTAAAGCAATCTGAGGCTCATGACAAATAAACTAGGCTTTTTCTTTTTTATAAGTGCACAAACAGGTAAACTTATTTTTTGTTAGGCAAATTGAATTAAAATTAATATGGTGGATTACTTTCCTCTCCAACTATTAGTCTGCATGTAAAAAAAAAAAGATACTATGTATTTACACCCTTATTAACTCACTCAGCACTGAAACCATGTATACACAGTGTTACATTTGTCTGTCTAGATTCGCATCCAACATTTTGTTGTTCATTTGATCTTACCACCCAGAGGAAAACACTTAGAACTTTTCCCTTTTAATGTTGGCGGTTTAGAAGCTGTAAAAATGTCTAAAAGACTTCAAATTTCTACTGTATCTATCATGGGCTTTTTTATCTACATCTAGAGAAGCTAGTTTAGGTTTTACTCCTAGGCTATGTAATGGCATCTAAGCCTGATAAAACTGTAGATCGTTAAACTTCTATCAAGTTTTGCTTACAGTCCAGATCTACAAATTGCTCTAGATGATTAGAAATTTAGAGGAAGATAGTTAGGCCTATATATAACCCAGATCTAGGTTTGAAAGAAAAAAATTGTAAGACCAAAGTACATGATTTTTTTTTGCACTGACAATTGATCTATAGGTACACCAAATTGATGATAAGGTTATAAATCATGATTTTACACATTTTCAAAGTACCTCTAAAAAGAAATTTGACATGGTGTTAAAACTGGGAAATGGCCCAGTGCTCAGTGAGTTAAGATCTTTTCATCTTAACTACTTTAAATCAATCGTGTCTATAATAGCATCATGAAATAGGAGTTAATGTTAAGCCTAAAGTTGAACACATGTACAATGAACTTTAAGGGTTTTTTTGGCTGTGCTTACTGAAAATTGATGCACATTTAAAAATTTGTGTTGTTTCTTATGTTCATTATCATTCCACATTGTGATGTTGAGTACAAGAAATAAATACATGTACCATAGTTTGTCACATCAGTGCCAAGAAACTTTTTTTTTTTTTTTAATTGGAATATTGCAAGGGAAAGGCATGTTTGGTTTCTTTTTTTTCTTTTTTTCTTTTTTTTTTTGTCCTAAATTAAAGCTCTTGCTTTTTTCCTCCTGTATGTCAAGAGCTGCATCACTTTATTATCCGTTATGAATCTCCATTCATGTAAATGTATGACACCATGATGTAGAAATATTCAGATTTAAATTTGTCTGCAAATTGATTGTGACGTATCTCTTTGCTAATGTATGTAAATACTTATTTTATTATTTGAAAATGAAAGGTTCTGACATAAAAGATGGTCAATCGTTAATCACAAATATTTCGGGCCCATAATTTCCTTCCTTTCATTTGACATTATCATGAACAGATTCTTATTTAATCATGTTGCGCATGGCTTCTTTGCAATTTTCTAATAAATTTTTTACTTGAGTTTTGTTTCATATTTACACTTAAAGTGATTTTAATAAAGAAAGAGAGAATTCTGTGTTTAACCATTTTTAAAAGCATTAGGTTATCCACAATTTACATGCATTTCTATAAGGCTTATTGTGATACAAACACATAGTACTGCTAACTGTAATAAGCACTATCTCACATTTACTGATTTTTGTTGAATTAAGGCAAGACTAATAATCTGTGAACGTTTAAGTACAGTAATCGTCATTTGAATTTTGACACAGCTTTAATGTTGTTGGTTTATTATAATTGTTTGAAGTTTTTTTAAGCCTTATTCATAGATTTCATTCAGTACAATACAGTACCGACAGATATTGTGAGATGAACAGTTATGTGCAATATTGATATATATCTATTTTATTTTTTTCCGTCAACTGACTTTCTGTTTGTTTATTGACTGTTGGTTGTGTGTGTGTGTAATATTTCTCATCTGTTTGTTGTATAGTATTTTCAATGTTAAGCACAATGCATCATTCAGAATATCACTGTGTGAGCTGTGCTGTGTGAATATTAATTGTTGTTGAGTGTTAAGATGAAGTAAACTTTAATGGATCAATTTTGTTTTCATATTAATACTAAATTCTTTTCTTATCTTCTTTTTATAATTTTTTTTGTTCACAATTTGAGAAATATTTCTTTTTCTCTTTAAATTTAAAAGCATTACTTCTTTTTTAGAAATTGGTGGAATGTAAAGTAGCAAAAAAGAAAGGCTGTTTGTGTAGAAGTTTTGTCATAATCTAGATCTTTTATTTTGTATGGTATATTTATGTGCTTATATAAGCATATCTTTCAGCTGTAGGGAATTTTTTTCATAAAAAGTGATGATTATTTATGGTGTGAATGAGGAGGGGAAATCAGTTATGAGAAATTGTGACTAAAGAAATAAACTCTTGAGCGTCTTCAGCTGAGTTATGTCTTGTTGAATTTTGAATTTTTATCTCAATTATTACTTTAAAAGTACAATATGTTAATGTACTAAGTTGAATACATTACATAATTATGTACCCCCAAAATCAAAGTCTGATGATTTGAAGTTATTCACAAGTAAGGTTTCTTTTTTCTCTGGGTTAGATTTGAACTCTAAATTTAAATCAAGGAATGTTGAATTCCCTCAAATCAGAGATTATTTTGAGGCTCATGGGTTATGGAAGATTTTCTTCTGTTCCCTAGAAGTTTCACTTCTTCAATGCATGTATGACTTCTGAGAAACAGTCACTGAGCTAAGTTATATTATAGAGGTGTGCTTAAGCACTAGAATCAATGAGTTTATTAGTGTGCACTGGTCATTCTAAAGAGCTACAGCTTGCTCGGTTGCTTTGAAGTCCTTGGGATGAGAAACCAGCTTTGTGTTTAGCTATCTCAAAGCATTAATGGCTTATCCAATACTCACTGCACAAATTTCATCTTAAAACCTTCAGAGAGGTGTCTATGGAATAACGAAAATTGACTTTAAGAGAGAGTTTCCTTTAAAAGTGCTGACTTTAAGTGGATTCTACTTCAGTTTCAAAGGGCAGGGTGAGAGACAAAAGGTGCTGTTATACGTACAGTGGTATCCAGTGAAACACACAGAACTTAGGAGGCTCAAATAGCGTGTGTTTAGGAGATGCATGCACTAACAAAAATTTCAAAAATTACTAGAATAAGTTAGAATGCGATAATAAAATCACTAGCCTCGACCACACAGACTAAGTCTAGACTAGAACATCAAGATTTTGACTGATGTATATCTTTGGGTAGTGTATAACTGTGATCTACAGTGGAATCCTGTTATTAGATAAACCCCTCTGGGACCGAATAAAAAGTTTATTTAATCCTTAGTTTTTACAGTGGAATCTTGATAAAGTCAACACCTTGGGGCCGAAAAAATGTGTTGACTAGTTTAACCAATACAAAGACTTAGAAAATACAAAAGGGGACTGCAAAACAGAGTTGACTTTAAGCGTGAGTTTCCTTGTATTGAGCAGTAATATTGTAAAGAAAAAGGTAGAGGATAGGTGGACCCCTTGGTCCGCTTAACCAAAATCAAGATTTTAGGATAGGTGGACCCCGGGGTCCACTTAACAAAAATCAAGCTTACTTGTGAGCTGGACCCCAGGTCCAACCACATACATAGGCCTGTACTAGTTTTGTAGACCCTGAGTTCAATTCATAAGACTGGTTGGTTTTGAGAGTTTAATAAAAAGTTAATTCCTTTGCAAAAAAATTAAAAACCCTTGTTTTTATGCACAAAATTAGTGGGGTTTTTAACTTATTAAGGTGAAAAAATCATGCTATGTTTATTATGTACATAATAGTAACATATATAGATGTAGAGTGTAGATCTAGATACATGTACCAAACTTAAGCGTACCACTACCAGTCTTAAATTTTACAATTGAGTTTGTTAGTTCTGGCTTCTACTGTTGTGAACTGAACATTGCATTCTATTACTAATAGAATTACGAATTTGATGCAAACCGATTAACTCCATCCCTTTCATGTCCTTTGTTACAGTTTTAATACTTTTATAAATCTTTGCTTTTGTGAAACACCCATTTGACTATTTTGATATAAAGTAATCGCTTTGAGGCATTCAATGATCTTTCACACACTATTGTTACATGTATTGTACATAAATTTAATAAGGCACACCATTGTTTTAGGAGGTTGAAAAAAAAAAGCTGTTTTTTATTGACGCAACAAAGTGACAAAATGCATTTTTTTTTACATTGCACCAAGGGACATTAAAAAAAAATACCTCACTGTATCCAAAAGTATAAGGTACAATGTATAATTTAATAATATATCTGATATGACTCAATTATTATACGTTCAAACAGGTTTGATAGTACATGTATTACATGGTACATGTACAGAGTTAGCGAATTGTATACATGTAAAAGAAAACTTCATTTTTAGTTACTAAGGGTCCAAAAAGGCCCGCTATTGCAGGCTCAAAAACCGTCGCATGCTTTGCTTACATTAATAAGGTCAACGGAAATTCCATATTAATTAAGTTAATGTGTACCAGTAAATGGTTAATAGACAAGAAAAAAGAAGTACCGTTTGTGAAAAAATAATGGCTTTTAGTTTTTAAACATTATCATCATGATCATGTAAGATGTAAATAATCTTCCCAACGAGATAAACAAAGGCATACCTGTAAGACTTTAATAATTTCATTAGGATAGAATAGATGAGACAACTTTTCAGCATTTGCTGGAACCGGCATTGCAATTGATAGCTAAACATATGTGATGCTGATAGTAAGACAAGTCGTGTTAAAACGTGCATCATGACTAAAGTGAAAAGCATTTTAGCAGCAGTTTGATAAGCTGTTTTAATTATTAATAGAACATAGATATACAAAAATTGAATTTTAATACATGTAAAATGTGCAATAAACCGAATGCATAGTAAAACCTAAACAAATTTATACTATTTTTAGTGGGGGAAGATTGCCAAGTTCCGTTTTGGCGATGTAAATATAAGGCCCAGAAGTTGTTTTTCTCTTTGATGCTATAGGCAAATAATCCAGATAACGGTAGCTGTAATCGCATTGTGCCGTGCATTTTTGTATAGCATGTTCTTTTGTTTTGTTTTTTTTTTAAGCCCGTGACACTGTCTCCATCTTGCCAGTTTTGGGAAGCCATGCTTCTCAAAGGAGAATAGGCTTGTTACCACGAAAGTTTAGATATAACTATCTAGATCTAGATCGCTAATATAATGTAGATCAGATTTCAATTAGAACTTGAATTTAGCAAGATTTTGAATAAGTCTACAGTAAATATGAAGAGAAGTCTAAATTTGAAAATAAAATAAGCTAGGCTAAAAATTTAAATCACAGATCAACAATTATCAGGATTTCACAAGAACAGAACATGTGCACAAACTGACAAAGATAGATCTATGGCTAAAGTGAAACTAGAAAGGTTGTGACTTCCTCTTTGCAAGCCCACACAATGTTACTATTGTTAGAACTTAGATCTAGCTTTTCATTGGTCCGGGGCCCACCTATCCTAAACGCCTGATTTTGTTTAGGTACCTATCCACTTTCAAAGAAAAAACAGGAAAAAAAAAAGGGACCAAAAATCTAGTTTTTCTTAAACAGGGTTTATCTTGAGCGGATCCCACTGTATGTGAATAGCAATATAGCACTGCAACCATCTAATGAGTTGTTGATCAAAGGAAGAAACCAAGGGGGAAGGGGCGTAGGCATGGTCAGGCTGAACGCTCCAGAGGCCTACAACTTGTCAGTATGGTACGTGCAAGGCATGTTGCATCATAACGCTTCATCCCCACCCCACAGCCCTGTGTCGACCTTTTATTTTCTCTCTTCATTTAAAATGTAATTTTTACCAATCTCATACTCATAGTGTCTGTTTAGCCAATAAAGTGTGTGTTCAGGGTACACTTATTACATCGAAAAAAATTAGTCATAGTGATTTAGCGTTAGTTTAACGGTACGGTGCGTTTAACCAGACACTACTGTGATACAGAAGTACCCGGTTAAACTCACAGCACTTGGGAGGATCAAATAGCATGCGTTTAGGAAATACGTGAATTTATAAAAAGTAGTGAAAATTACCAGATCTAGTTAATTCCCTTTAAAATAAAACAAGAGGATTAAATCCAAATTGTTTTCCTGGAATACACAATTTGTCAAGGTATAGACAAGAACATCAAGACATGTATGTCTTATAACCTAGTGGTGTATCACCTGTATGTGAGCTGATTTAGCGTAGCAATTATCGCACTGCAACCATCCAACCATTTCTGCCCTGGACAAACGATAAGCAGTATCTGCAGTGTAAACTATTACGAGAGATACCGGGTACTGCATTTCGTTTGTATTGGCAGATTTGTTGACCGAAGGAGGGGAGGCATGGTCGAGCTGAACGCTACAAAAGCTATTATGGGCTAGCGTACCGTACAACAGTTTACCTGCCAGTGCGGTATGGGTGAAGTATATGCTGCAACATCATCATATCGCTTGTTGTGCTCTAAGGTCTACACAAACCATCCCCGCCCGACAGGCCTCTGTGCACCTTTTACCCTTCATGCCCCTACCCCCAAGTCTTCACAACCCAAAACATGTAAATGTAGCATTGTAGTGGTGACAACAAAGGAAGGTAATAATTCCTGCTCAGTGATTCTGGCTTTTTCCCTCGCGTCTCAGTGGTTGCTTGATCCACCAATTTTTACCAATTTCATAAATCATAGCGTGCGTTTAGACAATGTTGCATGTGTTTAGGGTATACTGATCATATAGAAAAAATCGGTCATAGCGATTTGGCCTTAGTTAAACCGCAGTGTGCATTTATCTGACGTGCGTTTCACCAGATACTACAGTAGAACACAGAATTGGCTTAGTGAATGAACCTGACTGACTCCACATATAATTTGAATTGTTAAGTGTAGTTTAAAGTTTTTCTTTATTTGCAATGCAAGAGATTCAAATTATGAGGTTTCCAAGGTATATCATAGTTATACTTACACATGTTTTAGTATGATTTAAAAATGAAATTAAGCAAAATGGGATTGCCATAACAACTTGGATTAATAAATTAAGAGTTTGACGTATTTTTAAAGTTTCCCATTGATAAAACTGTAGGTCAATTTTTAATGAATTCAATTTTTCAAAAGACCATTCACATACTTTTTAATAATATAATAAAATTCATGCAAACAGAAATTTTTAATTTATCATGAATTTGCATGAACATAATGCACTGTACAAAATGTAATTCAAATCAATATGGTAATAAATGTGGTTGATTGTAATGCAATAAAAGTACATACATGTATATGTAGAGCCTTGCTAGGAGCAAGATCTGATTTTTTCTGAATTATTTTTTTTTACTAATTTCATCAAAAGAGAAGAAAAATCATGATTTTTGTATACCATGTCGAGCAACAAAAATCCAAAATGTATGCTACATCGTAAATTTATAACAACAAAGCAGCATTATAGGAACAAGAGGTTTTGATGGATACTACTGTTGTCAAAACCTTTACATAAACAACTTGCAAAAAATTAAAATTAACCCATTGAAGCAGTCCAATGAACACATCTAGGATGTGTCTACGTCATCACTTTATGTGCACTGACACACGGGTGACAATAATTTAAATAACATAATGATTAAGTAAGTAACATTATTGCATTCACCCATAAACTCGTAGACAAGAACATTCACCAATAACTGAATAAGTACACTAATGTTCTTTGCTGAAAACTACCCTCAACAATACAATGAAACCCTCTGGGTCAGACTAAAATTTTTTTTTCAAAGTTCATGTTAAGCTGGAATGTTACAAAGATAACGAAAGAGACCATAAATCTAGTTTATTTAAAAGCAAAATTTATCTTAAACAGAATCTACTGTAACCTGACGTCACAATTCAATGTAACAAAATCACCTACAATATTTTCATAAAATTACAACATTTCTTCAAACAACCACTTTTAATTGCTTTAGAGAATACCAGTAGGCCTACATAAAAATTACAAGTAGCTAAATGTGTTTACACTAAAAATATATCTACATCAATGCATCGCTAGCAATATGTACCATTTTATATTTCATGGCCTGAACATACTGCAATAAAATGCATCATAACTCTCACGTATCTTCATCCCTACCCCAGAAATTGTGAGTGCCTGTGATACGAGATCATCAGATCACCACAGTATCATGTCCTGTTACATGAAAAAGGTGTAACATTACAAGGGTCATGTTTCACTTCAGAGGATCCCTCTTGTATGATATATACATGTACTAATATAGCATTGCGCTACCCAAAGAGAATAGAGGTAGACCTTATTTTCAATTTCACAAATTGAACCTGATGAATTTATCTACCAGTACCAAAAAGCTTGCTACTGGAGCCAGGTTATGTCACATTCCAGTCTTCCCCTCATATTTGTTGTCAGTGAGTGCCCCTAATGCACAGTCTGAGTTTTACAAAAAAAACAAGTACATCTTTTCAGTTCACACTCTAAATCTATATGTCAAAGTTTCCAAAGTAGAAAAAAGTATTGGAACTAACTGCAATTAAAAAAAAAAAGATTTTAGCTGTATGTTGCTATGATTATAAAATGCCACAAAGTGGAGAAAAAGATCAAGATCTGATTCTTTAGGACTGACAATGGCAGTTCTCTACTGTCATGTCACTATGGCAGTCTAAATCATCATGTTTCCTCACCCTTGTGCAAACAAAATTCTAGCCAATCTAGCAGTTAATATAACTAAAAATCAACTGGTGGAAGCGAACGACAAAACACAGTAGCAGTAGTAGCATCAAGTTTTGAAAGCAGTGTAATTCCTAAAAATCAATATATATTATATATGTACAGTGGACCTTGTATCCAACAAACTTGGACTCAAGGAACCCTTACATTACTAATTTAAACAAACATAAATCAAGTCCCTTTTTTTTTTTTAATTCTTCAACCTTCAAAAATTAAATTTTATAGAACGAATTAACAGTTTCAAACCCTCCTTGTTTTCAATAAACGACAAGTGAAGCTGAAACTAAGTGAGTCTTTCCTTAGCCCATGAAGAGAGAATTATGTAGAATTTAAAGCAACAAGATCTTAAGTGATCATTTGTCAAGAATAAAATTATAAAAATATGTCTTCACCGTCTTCCTTAATTGTTCCTCACATACAATTATAATACAATTTCATGGATGGTTTGCAATTACTAGGGAATTCTAGACTTGAGGGGAAAAATGTGGAAATGATCTTTCAGCTAGTTTTTCAAGATCCTTTTCAGGTATATCTGCAAAATAAGTTTGCGTTGACTATCTCAAATTTCTAGAACTAAAATAAACATATTTTTGGATAAAATCACAAATGAAGCTGTGACAAAAGGTCGAGGTTCTGCCAGTTGTGATTTTAACTACGGCATATCAAAGAAAATAAGGCTGTCGTTCAAAAGCTCTTGCCTTGTCTCCCTCTCAATCCACAAAAGTTAGTAGTGTTAACAATTTTATCCAAAAAGACCATACAGTTCAAAAGAAATAAAGGAAAAACATAACACCTACAAATTAAACTACTGTCGGTTGTGGTGCTGGACACAAATTTTATCCTGCATCACAACCGACAGATTTTGAGTGTTGCCATTTCAATACTTCTTGACCAATTCACTTAAAATTTCTGACAAAGTATTATGGTGCAATTTAAGAAAGTCATAACATCACATTATTATGACAGGATTGCTAGTATCTATCTTATTTCTGAAAATACTTTGTCCCCCATCACAAAAGTTTTGTCACAGCTTAACCATTAATGTTTCCAGACACAGCATCGCTTATTTCCATCATATTCTAAATTGAAGAAAGACCCAGTGTAGTTAGACAAACTTATAATATGATCACTTGTTTTTTCTTTGTCATAACTATTCGAGCTTCTATGTTCTGAAAACGCTGTAACTTATAATTATATAGGCCCCTATTTTTTCTAATATAGCAAAATTATAGATTGGAAAGGAGAAAATAATAATAATCAATATGTGAAAAAGCAAAAGATGAAATAAGTTTCTTCAACAAGCCTGCATTAAAAAAATGCAGCCATCTGACCCATCTTACAAAGTTCATATTATGATAATATAAAGAAATTTTATAAAGATGATTTAATTACATGGTGTTCGATTGATAGATCGCAATCAAACATCACACTAAATTTTTCACCTGTTTTATCAATCAATAGTGTATTTCATGCCTTAATTAAAAAAAATACAGATCAAACTTTTCTATTGCCTGAGATATTTTGTTTCAAAGCAACAAACAATGTGTGGTTGAATAACATTTTTTTTAACTGCTCCAACTCAAAACCAGTCTTTGCAACTTGTGCCTGGTTTTCCTAGGCAACATTACAAATCATATAATGTAGGTTTTAATATCATTATGCAAATTGCAGCATGAAAGTTATAAATGAACATGAAAGCAAAGTTTTTCAATAGACGAGGTAACATGTAGTCATATAAATAATATTTTAAATTTTGTACTGCCTAATTTAATGTTTTGCAAGTTACATTTAAATGTGTTGAAAATCATTCAAAATGTCTAACCTATTGACAAAATAATAACAATATATCATTTAATTGACATTTAAACTAGTTCTGGTGACTAACTACATACTACATGTGTGTACTGTACATGTACAAGTCTAACTAAAGCTGTGGGGAGGGAGGGGTTCAGCTTTGAAATTTTAATTGCTGCCCGTCTAATAATTTATTTTAGACGTTAAAAAATTGTTCTTAAAAATGCAATTAAAATCTTTTGGAAAGAAACTGGAGCTAGTCAGAGTAATGCAATTTGTTCCAAATGTAAGCCTGTAGAGCTGTACAAAATTCATTAAGTCTCAAGGATTACATGACGGTGACCCAGAATGCTTATATAATTGATTTTTTTAAAAATTGTTTTACAAATAAATTATCACATATTATGATATATGTGTAAGTTAGGTGTATTTCAAAATTTACATTTCCACCATTCTGTTACTGCAATAATCAAAATTTTCTCACTTTTTTTTTTTTAATGTACCATAAAGAATGCCAACAATCAGTTTTACTCTTTTTTAAAATCAAGTATCTTTTTAATTTTTTAATTTTACTTTTAAGTGTTTCTTTTTTTTAATATGCTAAAAATGAACAGTTTACTTTCCTTGTGAGCAATTTATATTTTAAATTTTTGGCCTGCATCACAACATACAGATTTTGAGTGTGATTGTTTCTAGAAGTAGAATTATATTTGAGCCTAGGTCAAAAGGTGACCCTTTCTTTAGGGGCATTTAAAAACTTCAATATTTTTGCTCCAAATCATACGGCCACATTCTCCCTGACTGACATGATCATTGCTGTCGTCTTCACTAGAACAATCAGAATCTGCTTCTTAAGATTCAGTGTCACTATCAGTATCTCTATCATCATGTTTATAAACAGTTTACCACCTACTTGTATACATGTCAAAAACGTTGCATTTTAATCCAGTAAACAGAAAATAAACTTTCAATATGGTTGCAATCTTGCGAAATAGCATTTTTTGCATATGTTTGATGTCATCAGTTACTACTACAAGCAAGACCGACATGCTGTCATCCATTCATATTATTTTGTAAAAAATATGAAGACGATAAATGGGAAAATACCATGGTCAAGCTACAACAAATTTTTGTTCTTTTAAGAGCATTTCTAAAATGAACCTCCTTGCTACAATGCTAGGCACCTTTTGAACTTGGCTCATTTATCAATCTATTTAAATCTCATAACTTTTGAAAAACGGCCTACTAGTACTACAGCAATCCTTGTACAAAAAATACAATACAGCACTTTATTATATAGCTTTGATGCCATTTCTGAAAATGCTTTGTCCATCATCACAAACAGAAGCCTCCAAAAATCAAATCATGACAATACACATGTGCTAAATCATGTCCTACTAAGTACTAAGATTTTTTTTTCAAGCATAAATTAAAAAATAAAGAACACTGCTAATATTTTTTAAACTTATGTCAGTGTTATGACAGCATTTTGTTCCAGTCTGATCTAGAAACAGATTGCAATTAAGTGGCACCTGTATGAAAACTATAATTTTGCTTTTTCAAAATTAGACTTTTTCTGCATCCTCTGTGTCTTCTCCCTGACCAACAGGATCATTGCTGTCGTTTTCACTAGAACAATCAGAATCTGCTTCTTCAGATTCAGTATCACTATCACTAGTATCAGTTTCTCTATCATCATCACTATCAGAGGAATCTACCTCTTTAATGTGAACAATATTTGACAGGGCTGTTGAGAGGCCCTCTACATCTTTTGCTGATTCCTCAGCATCACTGCTAGACATCAATTCCTTGGCTTCTTTTTCCATTGCTTCTAGATTAAAATCCATGTCTGATTTTGATATTTCTACCTTTCCCAGTGCCTCTGCCATTGACTTTAACTGGTTTGGATCTGACCTTTGCACCCAAACACAATAGTCTGTTAAATACAAATCATTCAAAGGATACCGAGTTTCACTTTCAGAAAATACAAAATATATTCCCAGGAGACATTTGAGAACATTAGTTTTGCCATGCAAGAAAATTCTTTGCACATCCTGAATGACCCTTTGAATTAAATTCCAGTTTCGAAAACAAGGAAAGCATAATGATCGCCGAGCACAGCTAATAACTACTTCATTAACATTTTCAAAATAGTCAAGCCAAGACAAAGTAGCACTCAGCTTGCTGATAGTCCAGTCTGATTCAACATTGTGTGCTCCATTTGTGAACCTGTAGTTGAATGAATACGCATAGACCAGATCCACTAAGCCTAGATAAACTGATTTTAAATCAGATTTGTCAACTATGTACTCTCTTCGTGGTAGTGTGGCCAATGTGTTTAACTCTTTCTCAGAAAACTTTACATCTTTGCTGACAATATCCTCAAAATCCAACAACACTGATTCTTGAATAGCTTCATCTTCAAAGTAATCTGCTAGGTAGTGTTCACAATTAAAAGCTTCGCTCTCTTGCTGCAATCGTAACCGTCTTCTTTCTTCTTCTGGCACACTGTCTGGATTCTTTAAATCTATCATAGAAGTTAAAACTGACGTGACATCATTTAAAGCATTTGACTTTTTCCTAGCAAAACCATACTTAGGGCCCTCTAGCTTTAATTCACAGTCTGGCTGCTGCACAGTCTGCTCCACAAACCAATCAAATTCAAAATCTAGCTCGGTTTTGTTACCTTCATCATCATCTTCTTCATTTGCACTTGCAATAACTTCAACTTCTACATGGTTTGACGCCTCTGCTCTTTTTGGCGTGAGAAGTTTGGTGAGCATGTCAAGTCCCTCAAACCACTGACCTCGAATTTTCTTCAGTAAGCGTACAATGAGTTGTCCCTTATCAACATCATATTGGGACTGAGAAGCCGAGTTTTCATCGTCAATTACCTCACCAGGTAAATGTAAGCGAAGGTAGTATGGCTCAGCGTAAAAATAGAACTCATCATCTGAGACATAACAGTCGGCATCACTAATTTTAATAAAAGGTGCGTGTATGTTGATGAATACAAAGTTTACATCTTGGGAAAGCGAAAATCTTGGAGTCAACATGATGAAAGGATTGAAAGCTACCTGATGGCCTCTTCATTAGCACAGTATTGGAAACTGAAAGTAGAATTTCGGATCAGATTTTGAAGACAGTGGTTTCCCTTTTATTTGGAAACTGCTATGTTGAGTACGTATTCTTAAAATGTGTTGTTTGATGAATGCAACAGACTATTTTGCCAATGACAATGCAAAGAGAAACAGAAAAACTGAAAGATACAGAGACATAATATGAAGGAACCAACAAAATTCAGTTGACCCAATCATAAGGTATAGATCTACAAAAGGAACATAAACTCGTTAATTTGCCATGTCAATAAGCTCTTAACTCTAGAAACGTAATTTAGGTTTGAAATACATGTAATGGAGCTGCTTGTACTCATAGTTGCCTGAACACTGGTGTTTACAAACACTGGGCACAGTACAGCAATGACTGCTAATTTTACACTTGGTGTCGAAATTCGGCGATGATTAGTGTCTTTCTCATGCCATGCTACCTATATAAAACTATAAATTTCATGAAAGCTTAAATCTTGGACTTTTTAACAGTGCTAGTTATGTTGTAGTCAGTGCTTAAAAGAATTTGTGTAGTTTTTTCCCACTCATACTGTGATTTTGTCAAATGCGTTAAAGACATAACTTTATCTCGGTTTTATGAACCGCAAAATGTAAACGAAATAAGCACATGAAAAATCGGCATCTCATTTAATGGTCTGCCATGTTTTATAAAGATTTGGAGATATTTACGAGGTCAAACGATCGTGTGAACACAACACCCGCGACACAACTGCCTGCTTGACCAAGCCAGCGAGATTGCCTGGACCCGATTCTTGTCTAATTTGTTTTGTGAATAAAAGATAGCCCAGCTTAGCTCATTATTCAATGTCTAAGTAAATAAATGAAGACGTGAACAAATGAACGAGAGGAGGTGGGATGAGCTGTACCAAGCCGACGCCTTTTTACATATGTATTATATATATATGACTCTGTAGTAGCATTGCTTTCAGTTTTTAGTTCACTTTTCTCACTTCACTGTCATACCAGATGGCCGTGGATGGGCGTATAACATCAAACAATGAATAAACATAAAAGTTTTCCGTGGTTGGCCTCCCCCTGATATGATTACAAACCCACTTTTGTGTTTCCAACATAATTATAAGCCTTATGGTTCCTTAGGGGACGAGGGTGACAGGGATGGGCAGAGATGTGACAAATTTTGCATTTGTGTTGAAAAGTCTGGCAAACAACGAGCAACTGTGGGGCAAATCAGTGTTTGAGAGGCTGCGGTTTGCAAGATATTGACGGCCTCTTAGTAACTGACATATCAAAACACCAACCCAAAGAACCTGCACTGGTGAGGTGGTTGTTGTCCACACCACAGAAATCCAAGAATAAGCTAGAAAAGGCGCTGTGTTGCGAGGTCTGTGAGGCAATGAAGATGCAACATGTCAGCGGAGTGTTGGCACCACTGTTCTGCGGCCAGTGATATATACTATAGTTAGCTAGATGGGCTAACGCTTTGTTAGCAATCACAGCTTTGTGTGACTTCACTGCGCAGGCTCAGATAGCGAAGTAGAACTCCCTGCCTGCATAACTTTGATCCCGGAAACGGAGGTGAAGGCACTTAGGAGACAGGAGAAACATCCATTGGATCGCGCGTCCCAGCCTATTACTTTCCTTTAAACAACATGAATATGTTGTTTTATTTTCATTTCTTCATTAATGCGCTTTGCGATTTATTTAGAAAACTAGTAAATTTATTAATCTAACGCATTCAAGCTCGTAGCCTATCTCATAACTGTGGAAATAAGTCGCATATCCAGTTTTTCAATGTGCGCATTCAATCACTTCAAACTCCTGCCTAGATCTAGAATCTAGATGTAGAACTAGCTAGATTCGGCGATAGAACCAAACCAATGTCATATCGTGTGTTGTTGCTCGAAAAACTTCCATTCATTTTTCTAAGACTAAATTGAACTTGTAGGCTATCTCGTAGTGTCTGCAATTTATTTATTTTCATATTCCAACTAGATCACCTTAGGCAGTATTATAGGCCTACACGCACAATGGAAATTGCGCTCATTGTTCTTTTGAAATAATTATAAACTAATGTTTATGGGCCTAGGCCTACCTGATATTATAAATAAGACTATTCACCTAGATTGCCACTCTTCACTTTCTTTTTTTTATTTGTTTCTATACTCTAGTATAATAAAACGCCCTGTTTAGTTATTTTTTTCTTGTTCAGTCGTATATTGTAAGATCAGTTTTGCATTCAGGCATTAGCTTGTTGTTGTAGGGGACGTAGTATACCTACATTAGCAATTATTTTATTTGGGCAGAAGCTTTTTTTTCAATACATATTTGGATAGGCATTATTCTGTATTGTAAGCAATACAATATTTAATATTTGTGTAAAACCACACATTTAGCATTGGAATTTTTTCATGCAGAAAAATAAGTGGAGAGGGCCTTGTTGTGTGGCCTGGAATTGCTCTAATAAACAATATAAATGAGCAGAATCTGATTCATCAAACAGAAACCAGGACATATCGTCATTTTATTCTAACATACCGTAACAGTAAGATTTGTGTACGGCATATATATATATATATATATATGTAGTCTTTATTTTTTTTTTAAATTGTATTTAAATCTATTTATAAACAAGCTAGGTTTTGTTCCGTCTACCTCCAGTAGAAAATAGGCCTACATTATTTCAATATTAATAACACTGTAATAAAAATCAAC
>BMAT01011340.1:5398-15605 GCA_019649035.1 Elysia marginata
ACCGGAACTCGCCAGCAATTTTCAAACAAAACACAAATCTCCAATTTCATTTCAGTAGAATATCTTATAACCGATCAGGTCACTATCGGCGGCGACAGCCTTCGAAAGAATGTAATTTGGATTCTGAAAAAAGCGACGGCGCCACTCCTCGCTGCCGCGCGCGGAATTACAGCTTTGTCTATGTGTGCCGCAACGGTTTTCATAACAGCTTTTTTTTATTTTCATTGCCTCGGGCAGTGCGCTTGCGCGGCCGTAAGCGAACGGCTTCAAAAATTATTCTCTATGTGGTCGCCCTATCTATGATGACATTATACTTACTTTCTAAAGCTGGCACTTGCACCAGCGGGCATGCCAACCTGAACCAGTAAAACTGCCCCACCCTTGTGTGGTCATTTACTATAATATATTAGTAGATACAGCGCAGTGGAGAAAACGGTATAGCCCGAAAAGAACCACTTAGGTTTGTGACCTTCTGAGACTAACATTGATGGCTTTTGGCGTAAGCTAATAGATTTTAGCGGACTTCTTAGTGATTCCAAGGACTTTCTACTGATTTCTAGGGATTCCAAGATATTCTGTGCAAAGTTTGGTAACTGTATTCCAAGGGATTCCTGGTAAATGCCAGTGATTCCTAGTGGTTTCAAGTGATACCTAGTGATTTAGAGAGAAAGTAGCACATTTTGTAGACCGAATTCCTCGAAGACCAAAATCGAACTAGAGAGATGCGTACGAGGTACGGTGAACACTTCCCTACTTTCCAGCTTCCGTATGAGAATAAGAACTCGGCCCCGACAACTCAATATGGCAAGTTAGTTTCATTATTGGAAAGGTTTGGAAACTTGCACTTGTAGGTTACCGGTTTAGTTAAACTCAGCTGTAGGCCTAATGTAGATTTTCAGATTTATATCTAAATCTAGACTAGTGTTTGTAACGTAGATCTATATTGAATTGATATTTATTTGCAGTTTGCATAGTCTTGGTCTAGATCTAGATTCTGGGGAATGATGACTCTGACTCATTTTTGGGCACTCTTGAACAATAAATTACAATTGCAACCCCTCTAATACTTTGCTAGGTTGATAGAAATATCAATATTGACTAGTTTAACAGCTGCATTCTAAAACCTTTTCTCTGACATGGTAGCAATATCAATATATTTCTATTGATCTGGCGATCTAAAACAACCTGCATGGCAGTAGGCTATTAGCCTGCATGTGAAAGACTAACATAAAAAATTAAAATGTCTTGCTTATAAGCTGAATTAAACAAGACATTCATGAAATTATCTATATATTGAGGGAACATGTTATAATTTCTGTTTATTTAGTAATATGTAGGCCTAGAGAAAAAGAATACAAAATTTCCTTTTTATGGCCTTAAATTTGTAAAAAAAAACAAAACAAAAAACAACAAATGTCCAACTTCTGACTCATTCACCCTGGACGCAATAGAAATGAAGGCAATGCACTAAATCAATTTTGGGCGAGCCATACAATAATCTTTTTTTCTTATTAAACTCTAATCTGCGAATGCAGTGGACCGTTAAGCGTGACTGCTGGACTCTGGCTGGCACAGGTAACTAGGCCTAGATGTGAAAAGTTGGGTTTGGATGAGGCATTGAAGGGGTTTTCTGAGGTTAACGGCATTTTTTAATTCTTCAATCTTTGTGTTATTTTTAGAGTAATTTAAAATACTTGTGTTTCTGACCACACATGCTTTTCTTCCATCACTCTCTTTACCTCCCCAACCCCCAATTTTAGAGGAGGCATAGGTTACCCATAACTTAGTTACTTTTATAAGTTTTCAATTTAGTGTAAAAAATAACACATGAAACTGATAATGCTAATCTTGAAATTGGAACAACTGGGTCGGTGACCTGCCTTTTCAATGTTTGCAGATCAGTCAGACTATTGTTTACACTAATACCTTTGAAATGTAACAGTCCTCTAAAACACGCGAAAAGCTATCCCTCCAACCCACCGCCCCAGTCCTCTTTCTCTTCAAACCATGCTAGCACCGTGGGAAAGTTTTATCATTTCACTCTGGATAAAGTGGGGAGAACTTTCATAACACTGATTGACAGGAGGCTGGACCTGGTTACACATATGACAGGTGGCTAATAATAATACGTAACAGTCCAAATGACCACAGTCAGGCGTTGAGACCTCCTCTTGCTGACACCCCCTCCTTCTGTATGAGCGTCTAGGATCTTCTGGGTGGGATTATGATACGTCAATTACTCATAGGGTGTCAAAATCACAAAACCACAGCCTACCAAACATCCATCCTAGCCAGACTTTTTTGTTATAGATATATGGGAAATTTGACACCTCTTTGCACCACATCAGTCCCTTTCCCTCATGGACTCTCCGGTTAGTGGAATCGGTTGTAATCACACCATGAGGCGGCAAACCAGGGGAAAATGTTCCCTGTCATATGTTCCCCGTATTTATCGATTGATGTTGTGAGGGGTTAGTTCCCTGTTCCCAGCTATCTAGTATGACAAGGGAGTGCGAAATGTAAGTTAAAAGTAAGGCGAACTCTGAAGCCAATATATTGGCTCGGCATATTGGCTCGGCGCGGGATGCGGGCGGAATGTTCAAAGCCAAATAAGTGGCTTGCCGCATTGGTAAACTCCTCAAATCAAAGCCAATATAGTGGCTTGGCGCGGGTGTTGGGTTAAAATGATTAGCCAGGTTCCTTTTTCCTTAACCAGCTTCCCGATTATAAGAGACACCGATTCCGTGGTCCCACTGTATGTTGTTAAGTACATAAAGCTTTGTTTTAAAAGTGTTTGAACAGTTTTCTTTTTATAGAAGTTATAATTTGGTCAAATGGAGTTAATACATGTCAGCTGTTCCGAAACACAAGGGCCTTTAAAGAATTAGTATTATATGTATATGTACATAATGGATCAAGTGATGTTGAACTGTAAACTCTATGGAGACAATAGCAACAACAACAATAAAATATCAGTGATAGAACACCTATATTCTTTTATGAGTAAAAATATAAATTTATGAAGATTTTTATTCCATCTAAAAGCATTTTAGTTTTAAGTGTGTACTAAAACTTGTTTGAAAATTTACATAATAAAGAGCATTATTTTTTTAAATTAAGAACAGTGGGTTTATCCACATCAGATTTCATTTTGTTTATTTTTTTTTAATTGCCATGTCTTACCAATAAACTTCACATAAATAATTATGCATTTACTTAATCTTTATAAAGTACCTGGAAATGCAAGCTGTTGGTAGTGCAGTTTTCAGAAAGTATGAAACATACAAGTTTATCTTTCTTTCTTTCTCTTACAGGTATTATCTCGCTGACTTTTCATAAAAATTTAGAATCAAAGAAGCCACTTGGTATGGAGGAAGATCCAACTGTTGATGAAAAACCAATATTCAAACGTTTATTTGAGGACGAAAAACCGGATGTCCAGGCATTGCAAATAAATGAGGAAACTTTGGCTTCAGAGAATAAACATGGCTCCTGTTGTTTTTCAAAAGACATAGACTGGAAATTGGACCTGAAACAAATTGTACTTTGTGAACATACTGGTAGCTGTTCAAAGCCAGCTGTCGATCAGTTGTTTCTTGAAGGTAATTCAAGAGAGCAGAACTTGTTCCCTGGGGATAGCTCTCTTTCTATCAACTCTCCAGATGGTTCTGAAGCTAAGTTCCCTCATTATATCCGAGTGAAGCAAGAGTTTTGTGTAGCCAACGGTGATAGCGATCTAATTAAAACAGAACAAAGTGAAAGAGATATTAAGATCAAAACACAGGAGGAAGCTTGTATAGCAAGGCTCCAGGCTCATGTAGAAGCGTCTTCATCAACCCTCTCCTCAGAGTGTAAGCAAGAAGTTACTGAAACCGCAGAGGATGTTAAAGATAATGAGAGCAGCCCTCAATGCCTAGTTGGTTTAAATGAGTCTCAGGGTAAGAACTAAGCCTAGGGTAACAAAACTAATACTTGTATTCAACAAGATATTGCTGTGCCTGTTGTAATCTATTTAACTCCTTACTGCACTAGTAAATGACATTTACTTTGCTCTGATATCATCTGCACCTAGACTAGTTAGATCAAAATGGCATATCTCAATAGTACGTGCCTTTTGATTTTTCTAACATGAAATGGGCAATGACGTTACAAACTAATATGCTTACGTCAAAATTGTGTATCTCTGAGACATGCCATTTTGGCAGCCCATTCAGTTATTAACTTTTCTCTGCTAACACTTTGTTTCGTTAAACTTTACCTGATTTTATCTGAGATGCTTATCAGCTGTTTGTGCTATTTGATGTAGGTTTAATAGGAACCCACAGACAATTTTCATTGTAAAAGTGAAAATTGTAGTAGGTTCATTTATTTGGCGCCTTTCTAAACAAAACAAAAAAAATCTCAAGGCTGTACATGAAAACTCAAAAAGTTTAAGTAATTTTAAAATTTTACATAAATATCAGAATTGCCAATAAAAATGTGACCCCAATCCCATAAACCTTGCTAGAGTGAAATTTGTTTCCTTTTTTATTTAAAAAATTTGCAACAAGAATGCCCCTCGGACTGTCTTTCTCTTTATGTATTACATGTAGTTATTTTTTAACAAATTTTCAAAGCAAGGAGATTGGATTGATTTTTAGGAGTTTGAAACTGAGAAACTGCCTATAGCTCAGAATGGGGCTTGGCAACTTTAGCAGGGTTTTCCGGATCAGTGTCACGTAATGTAAAAGTGCAATGATATGGTGAATAACAGCCATACTTGTCTTGTTCTAAAGCTTTTTGAAGATTGTATTTCAATGTATCCCGATTCCTCCTTTGCTTTTACTTTACTGTATCTGAAAGGGGAATTATTTTGATTATTCTCAGTGTTATGTGCTTGTTATGAATGAATGTTTAAGAAAAATGAGAGAAATTTTTTTTGTTTTAGGGTGCAAAGATGAAGTATAAGTACTATTGTGTTGTTCCCAGAAAAGAAAAGGTGTGGCGTTGTGGTCTAGTGGTAGACGCTCGGCTTTCGGACCAAGAGGTCTGACGTTCGAGTCTTGCTTTTGGCAGGTCGACTTTTAGTCCTCGAGAAAGGCTATTTACACACATTTCTTCGCCGCACTCATGCGTTAAAGGAGTACCCGGCTATAGGCAGTGAAAGATCTTGTCAGTGTGCAAGAGTGATGCGCTTTGCTGCTCCTCTGTAAGTTCAGAAGGTGATTTGGTTGGTATTGGCCTGTCGGGGAATCCATGTAAAGCGCGTTAGTGGATTATGCGCTACACAAAAACATTCTTTACTAACGCTCTTTACTTAAAAGAAATGGGTGAAAATTTTTTGTAGGAACGTAATTGGATATCTGGTACATTAATAGATTTTTTATCTCCTTTTATCCTTTGTGTAAAGCTGGTCCGCTGTGAGTTCAGAAGGTGATTTGATTGGTATTGGCCTGTTGGGGAACCTATGTAAAGCGCTAAGAACACATTTGTGTATTAGTCGCTATATAAAAACGCTCTTTACTAACGCTCTTTATTTTTAAAAAATGGGTGAAAAATTCTTGTATGAATGTAATTGGACATCTGGTAAATTAATAGGTTTTTTTCTCTCCTCTTTTCCTTTGTGTAAAATCAGACTATCATCGAACACCTCTAGAGCAAGATGCAGAAAAAGATACGGACCACACGGATTTGATTGAATCAGAGTATCTACTAAGAACTTCGTCTTATTCCACACGGATGCAACTCAGAACTCACAAGAGTGGAAGAAAGTCTTTGTCAAGTAACACCTCAACAGGCAATCAAGACAAAAACCAAAATGAGTATAACTATGTAAGTGGAGACTGGTCTCCGCTGAAGACCAAGTTAGCTTTACAAACAACAAGTCAAGGAGAAAAGAATATGTATTTGAAATGCGATTTATGTCATGAAAATTTCTCAACAAGGCAAGCCTTACAAAAACACTTAAACTCCCACATTGATGTAAAATCACTTACATGTAATGTATGCAAGAAAACATTTGCCCAAAAATGTAATTTGTTAGACCATAGAATGACCTACATAGAGTTGAGACCATACACGTGTGATCTGTGTAAGAAAAAATTAACTTTAAAACCATACATACCTTTGAACACAAACAGAACTCGTATAGGATTAAAGCTTTACACATGTGATGTTTGCAATAAACGGTATGCTAAAAAACATATTGTAATGTTGCACCTGAAAAAACATTTAGGAATTAAGCCATATGAATGTGATGTATGTAAGAAATGTTTTTTGACAAATTATACATTGAAAACACACAAACTTTTACACTCTGAGCATAAACCATACAAATGTGATGTCTGTAATAAAAGTTTTCTGAGGATTTGTCAGTTAAAAAGACATAAAGGGACACATCTAAAAAATAGACCATTTAAGTGTGATATCTGTAACAAAGGCTTTCTGACAAAATTTACGTTGAAAACACACAAACTGTTACACTCAGAGCAGAAACCATACAAATGTGATGTTTGTAACAAAGATTTTGTGAGATTAGGGTCCTTGTTAGCACATAAACTGGTACATTTAGAGCGAAAACCATACCAATGTGATATCTGCTACAAAGGTTTTATAAAAAAATTTCAGTTGAAACGGCATAAACTGATACACTTAGAGCAAAAACCATATACATGTGATGTATGTAACAAAGGCTTCATAAAAAGGGACCACTTGAAAAGACATAAACTGATACACTTACAGCACAAACCATACAAATGTGACGTCTGTAGCAAAGTTTTTATGAGGGATGATTTCTTGAAAAGACATGAAAGGGTACACTTAAAAGAGAAACCATACAAGTGTAATGTATGCAATAAAGGTTTTGCAAGAAATGACGCTTTAAAAAACCATATGGTTTTACATTTTGAAGAGGAACAATATATGTAAGACTTTGCAATAGAAGTTTTTTGCACAAAGTGTACTTAAGAAGTCATCTTTTTTTCTTTTTTTTTTCCCCTGTGCATTTTTTCCAGTCGAATTTAGCGATTTCCCTTTGGAACGTTTTTTTCTCTTTTTTTTTATCACTAATTTTTATGCCGAGCGAAAATAAATTGGCAAAAAATTAATGGTGCAATTCTAGGTACTCAGGCAGGCTGATAGGGTGAGACTCTATTGAGTGAAGAAATCATCCTGTTGAAGATTATTTGTGGATTAAAATAAACTAGGTTTTTGGTACCTTTCCTTTTTTCTTTATAGTGATACTGCTTAATATAAATTTTGGATAAAACAAACTCTTTATTTAAGCCCACAGGGGTTCATCTTAAGAGGATTCCTCTTTATAATTGTTTTTTTTTTTTATGTCAAACTTGTGTGGTGAAGTTCAATTGGTACCTTATACTAAGTACACGGTACTGAAATAAATCTATTCGATGGTAAATCTCATTCAGCTTTCCTGAAATCCAGTTATGAAAAATTGCAGATTGATTCGTGACTACTGTATTGTACTGGAAAAAGTAACAATTGTGACACTGGCAGTAAGTCTGAACAGAATTGACAAAGATTTCAGTGGCAAAGCCAATCAATGCTCTCTATTACTGTGTACTTGTTGAATTATTTCGGCTCCAAATGTATAAACAGTATTTGAAAAAAAGTTGAAAACAGTTTTATAAACAGTATATTTATAAAGTTGAAAACAGTTTTTTTTTACGTGAAATATGACGATCATGACTTTAACAAAGACTAAACTTAAAGATAACACAAACCGTTTTCTTTGATTTTAAATGGTTATTTGCTTCATCCATGAACGAGAATTTAACTGAATAGAGTTTAGATTCCCACATCTCCAGGACCTATTCCTGACTGTTTGTTTTACAGGAAGAAAACTAGATAAACCAAAATAAGAACTAGAAGTAGAAGAGGCTGTGACGAAACTTTATGAATCTGTTGGTTGTAATGGGGGACAAAGTATTTTTTTTAAATAACATAGAAAATAACAGTACAGTTATAATGATGTGGTGTTTTTAATATTGCATGGTATTGCTTTCTTATAAATTGTCAACGACATGACCTAGAAATATAGAAACGGTCACAGTCAAAATCTGTCGGTTTTGATGCAGAACAAAATTTTGTGATTTAAAAAAAAATTTTTTTTATGCCGCTAACCATAGTAAAAAAGAGATGGAATTCCAGTAAAACTAGAACTGTCTATTCATGCTTTATGTGAATATCTGAATGAATGTCTATGAAACAGTTATGTGATCTCTGATACTGACCCCTTAATTGTTTAGTGGTCGAAAAATGGTCGATAATTGTATTGCTTATAAAACTGATACATGTATTATTTTGAGGCTTAAATTCAAGCGCGATAAATTTTCTAGGAGTATATACATGTATACAGTCTTAAAGTATTTCTCAAATTTCTTAACCCTCAAGCCCTGTAATTTAATATAGTTAATGTGCTGATTTGTTAAAAAAAGTGACTTATGAAAGACGNNNNAAAAGAGAGTGAAAAAGAGTAATAAAGCTATGATTCTCTGAAAGAAGAAGAAACAGGCTGTATTATGATGCCCTGTATGTGATGATGTATGCAAATTTATGACCTTGACCTTGAACTTGTTGGAAAATAAAATTTGAAAAAAAGAATCTGTGTTTGTTTCTATCTATATTTTGAACTGTTGTTTACAGATAAGTGAAATTATTATCAATAGATTAGTTTGAGTGATCATTGCAGATTATAAAAATATTTATAAACATTTATTTTATTACTAAAAAAGGCAGCAAACCAGCGTCAGTGAACAACAACAACAACAACAACAACAACAAACCAAACTGATCCAGCTTCATACAAACAACAGGAGAGCAAAAAAAAAGGGTGATATGCAACAAACAAATGAGTCTAGTAACTCTCTTTATATACAGAGTAAAGCCAATACTGCTAGTCGAAAATATTAGAGGTCTTGTAAATGTTACTAGAGACCTAGGGCGCCACCGCCGATAATGTATTACGTAATAGAATCCATAGGTAGCGTTTATTTTACACAGCAGACGATTGGCTGGCAGGGCCCATTGGCCCATCAGCCATCTTGGAAGTTGGATTTCCTCCGCTATCGGCTTCGCCCTCCTGAGCGTGCCCGTAGCGCATGAAATCTTCCTGTGGTGGTGGCCACGATGCTTCGCCAGATCCTTGTTCGTTACGTGCACCAGTTGTGGTTGGCATCTTTGGTTGCAAACAACCTTGCAAGTTGCATGTTAGGCACAATATGTGGATCTCTTGCAGAGCTGCTAACCAGGACCAAGTTCAGTATGTATTTTAGTACCAGAATGACTACCATAGTACTGGAGTATTGATGCCAAACCTTAAATAGTGAAATTAGCTTTGACTTGGGGAAAATATATCTATGATTACTAAAATTTTAGAGAAATTATAAAAAGTCAGTCTATTACTTTAAGATGAGAAGATTACCTGTAAAGCCAAAATGCACCAGACCATGAAATAAACACGAGTCAATTGTGTCTTTTCGGGTAATCCCATAGCTTTCTTGTAAAGTAATCAATTGTGAAACTAGAGACAGTTTAACTTCAAGATAATATCAGTGATCTGACAACTTCCTCAAGCAACTTCCCTATATACAGAGAAACGTCTTATCTTTGTTGGATCTCGTTTTTGTAGTGAGTAATGAAATGCCTTGGAAAATACTGTACTGAAACTGAGGCCTTAAAGTACTAGAGCCAATTGATTAGGGTTCGGCAACTCTGTTCTTGTTTGCAGATCTATCACTGCAAACGAAGCAGTCCTTTTGTTTTTCCTCCTCATGGAGGACCAGGCAGTGACGCTCATCGTCTTTACGGCGAGCTGCCGGTGGGGCAATGTTTTGCCTATCATTACCTTCACACAAGGCCTCTACAATTTCTATGGTGACTTTATCTCTGGGCATGTGTTTCCCGTTGTCTAGATTGGTATGAAAAGTATCCAGCTATTCAGTATAGAAATGTCAACCAAGTTTTGGAAAACTTTTTTTTCTAATATCGACGGTTGATTCTCTCTGCTCCGTGTGGGGCCTAGATAGCTCAGTTGGTAGTGGCTTCGCTCCGTGGCCCAGAGGTCGCGGGTTCGAAACACAGCCGAGCACAGTCCGGGCCCCTACTGGTTGGGTCGGTATCAATATAATGTGACCGGCTGAGGCTAAGTCATGGTATCCCAGCCAGTCTCTGGGTGGCAGCCCGTAAATTGTTATTGGGACCCAAGCCC
>BMAT01011341.1:87520-101801 GCA_019649035.1 Elysia marginata
ACTTTAAATTTGACATTGTTGAAAACTTGATGAGTAGAAAAGTCTGCCAATTATCCTATGTTGGTTTGTAAAAATCAAGCACTAAGGTGTAGATGTTGCTCAAGTAGACTTAAGCTGGATTAGAGCTGAGTTAGAAAAAACTGGAAGGAAAAATATTAACTGTTTAACCCATTCACTGCCAAGGAATTTGTCTGCTGGTACCATTGAAAATTACAACAACAACAAAAATAACACTTAAAAAATTGCAATATCGGATTTTTAGCAAAAGAAATAATCTGTACTGCTTACTATGGGTATATCTTTTCCATGGTTATGTGATTTTGACAGTTTATGAGACTTAATAAACAGAATTGTATATCCCCAGTCTCACTCGGGGTATAGACAGTGAAGGGGTTAATAGCTCCTCTTTTTAAGACATTACACACAGCTCTTTCATAAAAAAAAAAGCTGGCAAGATTATATTTAGTTCCTGATGATTGTTACATCTATGCACTTGGTTCTTTCCATAACAAAACTTTTCTCTTCATTTATATAGGGGTATAATGTATTTTTCAAAGTATAGATAAAAGAAAGAAATTTTAAAGTCAAAAGCTAGAAAAAAATGAAATATGATATGGGAGTTTACAAAAAAAAATTTGTTGTAATAAAAGTCTTGAATGATATGTTACAATAAAAGAATCAGAGCAAAATCTTGGGAAACGTCCGGATTGTGGTATAGACAGTATATGTACAAAACTTGTCTGCATGATTTTCTTTCATGATAAGATTAAAAAAAAAAAACTAACATCTCATGCAATGAGGCAAAGAGCTGATCCATTCTTACAGTAACACATCTATGCTGTCTCCTTACACAATTACCATCCATGCCACAAAACACATTGAACACTCACAATTGACACTTAATGAGGACAAAAGTTTGCTATACAAGATTCAATGATTACCAAGCTATCTCAACAAAACAAACCATAATTTAGATGATGCCTCCACTGGAAGCAAAGCTGGGACTGAACTGGTACTGTTGAGGTATGCAGTGTTAGACTAGCTAGTAAAAAAACAACAACAAAAAAAACTATGCAATATTACACAGCTTTGGATCTGTAGACACTATGCAAACACAGGTATCAAACACAAGCATAGCTTTTTGTATGATGACTCGGACAACTTCTAAATCAATGAAGACAACTGACCTGAAATGACGTTACAAAACTATACTAGGATGCAACTTTGATTCTGCGCATCAGTTCGCAAGACAGGGAAAACTCCCAGTACATTCAAAGATGGAAGAACAGCCAACTGAACTGGACTGAAATGATACATCACAAGCTAGCAGGTTGATAGTTCATTCAACATATTAAACTTCCATGCTGAGCATTCTTAGCGTGTACAGAGAATAATAATGTAGGATTCACATTCTCAAAGTTGCCCTTTTTGGTTTTGATTAATTCAATAACAAACTTAACTAGGCTTCTATTTATATAAAAAAAAGACTCTGACCACACAGGAAACAAGAAATTCACATCAGCATTATAAGCCACATAACAAATAGACATTATCCATATTGCATGAAAATTTCTGCATAGATTATAAAAAGTTTTCTCATTTTTTTTTACAGAACAATATAAAATATATGAGCATTAGAGCCTGTTGAGTAATTGCCATGGTAAAATTGCTGTTACATAAAGTCTCAACAAATTTATCACAAAGTAGGATCCAAGCAAAGCTTGCACAAAGACAACAGATACATATAATAAAACTAACCCTGCGCAATATGTATGTACACACATTTTTTTGACAATCTTAAATTGGTTTAAGTTTATGAAAATGAATTAGAAAAACTTGAATTTTTGTGTCCCCTTTATCTATTTCAAACCAACAGGAGATACTATATCTTTCTAGAGAATTTTGATAATTTCAAATTCATGCCTAATTCAAAATATGTGACAATATCCCCATCAAATTCATTTTTATACAATGTAAGATATACACAGTATGTAAAATGATAGTAGCATTTCAAATAATAGGACATATTTATACTACCAACCAGATATCAAACTTTTCAATGTTCAAATATTGACTTTTCAAATAGGATACAAACTACTCACAGAAACAAAATATGACCAGGTAAAACCTTTAGCTTTACTCAATGAATTGCAAAAAAATCTTGCCCTCCTTTTAAATCAGATGTTGCAGTCGTAAGAAAAAGCTGGTGGTATTTTATACAATGCATCTTATATTTAGCAAACTAACGTCAAAAATTGCATGAATATTATCAAAACTTTGTGGGAAAAAAATAGAATTTCTTTCTAGTAGAACTGAAGTGTGAGAATAAATCTCTCTCATGGCTTGCTTTGTCAAATTGAAACTTCCAACATTTAAATCATTTGGATTTCTTGCTAGACATATAGATTTTTTTCCAAAATCCAAGTCAAACTGAGGAGAAAGACAGCTGAACAAGGCAACAGTCTCTGCATCCAAGAAATTACACACAAAATCAATTCAATGAAGACAATACTAATTTTTTTTTTAAATGTCAGGGATATTATGCTGCTAAATCATGGGGCAAAACATATTCAACTACGGTACAAGAAATCTTGAATATTTGTGAACTCTTGTACAGAAGAAAAAGTGAATGCACTTTGTTTTAATAACTAAAACAAAACATGATTTGTTTAATTGATTTTGTCCTTGTAAGCATTAATTAAAAAATAAATAAGGCTATTTTTAGGAAACTTTAACAGTCCACAAACAATATAAAATGCAATCATGCTTTGCTTTGACAAAATGAACATGGTGTTGATAGGAAATGTCAAAGTAAGGCCCATGTGATACCAACCATGCACAAAACAATGAGAAATATCTCTGACAGAGAGGCCACTGAGCAAAGCCTTGCTCGTCAGGCTGGGTAAGCTGGCCTTAGAATGGCTTTACTTTGCTGTAGATCAGAATTAGCAGTTTGAGGTACTATGGGATTTCTTCAGAAGGCGGAGGACACAGCCTTGTTGATGATGTTGTTGCAGACAGTCTGAGCTGGCGGGAGGCCCTGGTTATCATTAAGCTTTTATGACTTTGGCTGTCGTGTGTTTGTACGGCGCAAGTCTACAAGTGTGTAGCCCAAGGCATGAGAGCAACTGTGTCAAGAAGTACTTAGCTCCAGGCCAATGAGCAAGTGTGTAGTAATGCATTTACAAGTGTATAGCTCCAGGCCGATGAGCAAGTGTGTAGTAAAGCATTTACAAGAGTATAGCTCCAGGCTGATGAGCGATTGAGTAGCTAAAAGTTTGTATTTCTAGACCTATGAAAGACCTTTTGGTGACTGGGATACAAACATGTAACTCAAGGCCTATGAGCAACTGCCTTGCCACACTAGATTTCATCTTTCTTCCTCAACAGCTGTGTAGCTCCAGATCTCTAGGCCAGTGTGTAGCAGCCACACGGCTACAACTTCCGGACCTGTAACCCCTGGAAACCCTGAGTGCCGAGCTGGGCTTCCTCCACTGCCTTCCTGCCAGCGTCACCTGAAATGTCAGTACATTTATCAAGTCTATCAGAATCTCTTCAAATAGAAATTAGATAAACCCAAGTACTGCCTTAAACCTACAGCCTATTGCAGAAATTAGATAAACCCAAGTACANNNNAGATAAACCCAAGTACATTTGTCACTATGAGAATCTCTTCAAATAGAAATTAGATAAACCCAAGCACATTCATTACAATCAGAATCTCTTCAATTAGAAATTAGATAAACCCAAGTACATTTATCACTATCAGAATCTCTTCAAACAGAAATCAGATGAACCCAAACCCTGGTTTAAAACTAAAGTCTATTGCAGAAATTAGATAAACCTAAATCCTAGCTTGGGGCAAACCTACACTCTAATGCATAAATTAAATAAACCCAAATCTTGGCTTAAACCTACAGTCTATTGCATAAATTAGATAAACCTAAAACTTGGCTCCAACCTATAGTCTATTACACAAATTGGATTAACTCAAATCTTGGTTTAAAAGTAGTCTATTACAGAAAATAGACAAACTCAAATCTTGGCATAAACTTTTATTGCAAATACACAGAACACCAAGTGCAACTAAATTAAACTAAAACTTATCCAAACTTCACATTAGTAGTTACATATTACAAAAGAGGGATAAAATTGGTAATCTGAGTGTAGTTCCAATAAAACAAGGATTAAATTTATCTAGGTTTGAATAAATTGCATGAGACTTCTTTTAGATGCCAAAAAAAAACGTTAACCTTTTAAAAATTATCCTGATCAACCCAAAACTTCCTGGAACAAAAATCTTTTTTTTTTTTTCAAAACAAACATTATGGTAACAGTCAGAAGATAAGCGTTTTTCAATTATTAATCTCAGGTGGTAGGGAGGGCTTGCACATTGAAAACCTGCCAGCGTCTTTTTATTTTTCTAACAATAACAGCGGAGATTTAGGCAACGAATGATAATTAAAAAACTTAGAACAAATCAATACAAAATTTCCCAGGTTTTTAAAGTGTAACTGCAGTGAGCATTGAAAACAGTATAGCCTCATCAATGTTTAGGACAAACTTAGTTTCTATCCTTTAAACTCTTCATTCATGAAAACAAAAATTGCAGCTTTAAAACCGAATTGCATTGAACACTAACACAACATGACACCTTCAATGGTTGGGGATAAAATTAATCAATTGTTTGTGAAACTCACCAAGCGAATAAAGAGCTTCCTTTGCTCTCTTTCTGACGCTGGACGAGGAATCTGATTGGCTAACATGGACCAGCTGCTTCAAGCTTTCTTCTGCCTGGAATGGTATAAAAAATAAAATATAATGATTTAGGAAACATACAATATGATCTGACATTATTGATTGGAGGAAACCTGCAAAAACGATTAAAAAGATTTGACAGAACAAGGTTATGGGAGCAATACAACTTTTCCTTCCATTCTTTTTATTCATCATTTCTTTCCAAAACGTTTGAGATCTAACCTAGGTCTGACCTTAAAATTTGTAATAGTTATCAGTTCTGAAGACATTACTTTGCAACTTTTGCACTGTACCATGGAATTGATCTACATTTGTGGAAGGCTAATTTAACAATACCTAGGACCGGAAAGAATAATAAAAAAGAAAATCACTAACCTCAATAACAGCGAGTCCAACACAGCATCCTGCACGAACTTCCGCTAGATGATCTTCCAGGCCCTCCACCAATACAACCATCACCTGGCATGACAAAAACACAGAGATGAGATAAGATTCCTTTATTTGTCCCGTTGAGAATTTGTTTTCTGACAGCTTAAATACATAAACACATTTTTTGTGAAACAGTCCATATTTTTCGGACATACATAATGACATTTAAAATTTCAAAGTGTTTATAATATATAAATATTGCTCTTCATTTTGATGTACATAATGTTTTAGTGAAAAAAACAACTCAGTACAGGCACGCTAATAGAATTAAATTATCTATTAGTAAGCTAAATTGTGTGGGCATAGACACGGAAACGTGATGTGCAAAGAAAGAGTTTAACAAAAAATTTTCCCAATAACAAATCCCTCAGTGCTACAAAATTAACTGCAGCAGCGCCCACACCTGATCTCTCTTGGCACTGTCACGCGCGACGACCCGCAAGTACGAAGCAGCCGACTGCGCCATTTCCTTGGTGGTGCTGCCCCCTGCCACCAGCAAGCTGGCCAGTGTCTTCAGGCAGGGGTGCGGCGGGATATCCTCCCGAAGGGTCAGTATCGTCTTAATCACGGTGTCCGCCTGGCCAGCTCGAAGACAGTCCATCAAACGCACTGGTGGGAGGGAGAGAAATTCTACAGTATAACCCATACTTATTATAGAGGACGCGAGTAATAAGGTGCACTGGTATAAATACAGCTTATAAAGTTCTCGTTTTCTCTGCCTATGGATGCAGTAGTTTATTATTTCTTTAGTACTAAAAGCCAAATAAGCTAACACGATTTTACTATAAAAACATAATCACTTAAAATCCAAAACAAAAATATTGAGAAAGTATCATAAACCACTCTTCCAGCCTACACACCTACTGTAAAGTTCAAAGACAACATAGTTTTGAGTTTCCACTCTCTGCTCTAGTCTAATACAAGAATTTTTGAGAACCAAAAGGGAAGGGATTCAAACTCGCCAAATGGATTTGCCTTGCCTGCTTTTTATTATCAAGTTATAATAAAGTGCGGCAAAATTCACCTGCAATAAAATCTTCCATGAAATTTACTTTGGGAATAACAACAACACTTGCAATAACGAGACTTTAGAAGAAACAAGACTTCTCATTATTACGGTTCGCACAGTATGAATTTGGTAAAGAGATTCTATAAATAAGACTTCTTGTGTACAATTCATCTCTCTTGATTTACAGTTTCTGTTCATTCCCAATAGACTACAATTATAATGTTTCCATTGAATTGAATAGTTATGAATAAACATTGAAATGAAGATGAAAAAAAAGGGGGGGAGGGGGCATTGTGCAACAAGTGTGAACAACTTACAGTCTTGGGCTATCTTCTCAAGGGCAACCAAGCCCAGCTGGTTGAAAAAGTCAACAAACTGGTAGACAGAGAGCAGAGAGGAGCGGCCCAGCTCGGGTGAGTACACCGCTACATCCAGCATGCGGGCTACGGCATGGTGAAACACTGCGGAGAACGACAGGAGACAAGGAGGAGGAAGAAATGATTATGTTACCCACATGGCGCTGCTCTGTGGCGACACAGTTACGCTGAGTAACAAAGACAAATTTCCCGAAAGGGATTAATAAAGTGTAATAAAAATTAAAAAAAAAATAAGTAAAAAAAATAGCTGGAAACTAAAGCTTCAGGTTGTTCAGTTTGTTTAAGTCCATAAAAGCCAAACAGAGCTCAATTTTTATAAGCAGCCCCGCTATCTTCATAAAGATTTCATGGGTGGTGTTGCTCATTTATAATTTTTTTCAAAATCAGGCTGTTGTCTAAAAACTTGAAACTTTGCCTTCCCCCCCCCCCTCCCACACACACCCATACAAAAAATTTGCTTCATTTTAGGGCATACAATTGCCATCCCCTATGGCAGCTCTATGTTTAACATCCGTTAAATAAACAGTTCCTCCTATCCTCTCGCAGTGGCAAGATCATACAACCAATTGCAAAAACAGAGAGATATCGAAGGTCCTTTATTCCATCTGCATATGCGCTACTGAGAAGACTTAAGTCTTGCGATGCATAGGCAACTGGAACGTTAGGCATTTTACGATATCCTATTTAATGTATGCAATAGGATGTATTTATAGGATATATTGAAATGTACAAATGTTAAACTTTATATTTAAGTATGTACAAGTGTGGAAAAATGAAATGTTTGTCATAAACTTATATATGTAATAAAAACGCGTCCAAGACAAATTTCCCACTGGGACGAATAAAGATTCATCTTATCATCTTATCTTATGATTTCTTATACCACTGAGCCTTTGACTTTAGTGTAGTTCTTGCTTAATACAATCATTACATATAAAGTATTAGGATGCCACTTGGATTTAAATTGTAATGTATAATGAGTAATGATTAGAAGCAAATATGCATAATGAGCAATGATAAGTTTTGTGTATGAGTAATGATTAATGATAAGGATTGTTTGTGTATAAAAAATAAGGATTACCATTCTTCATGTGTAATAAGCAATGATTTGGATTGTTTTATAGGGAATTAGCGATGATTTGGATTGTTTTACGCCTGATAAGTAAAGATTAGGATTGTTTTATGCATGGTGAGTAATGTTTTGGACTTCTTATGCGTGGTGAGTAATGGATAGGACTGTTCATGCTTCCCTGTCCTGAATGACTACAAAGTCGGACAGAGAGGGACACGTCTCACCTCTGGTTGCTCGGACACCAAACTGTTCCTGCAACTTCTGGCCAAACTTGCTATGCAGGACGGACACAACTTTCTCCGGGTGGACGTAGAGCTGCGTCTGATCCACACACAACACCCACAGCTCTCGCACCGACTTCTCCATCGTCTGGCTGCTCAGCACTGAAACAAGCAGAGCGTTAGAGCTTAGTCAGAGAAGTGGAGAGGGAGCAGCTAAAAATGAGAGACCAAAAATAACACAGAAAAATTTAGGCCGGTACAGGGGAGAAAGACAGATGGAAAAAGATACATTGAAAGAAAGAAAGGAGGAGGAGGGGAGAAAGAGGGAGAGTGGGAGGGGGGAGACAGAGACTGAGACGAGAACATACGAAAAGGTAAAAAGTAGAAAGAACAAAGCTTGAGTAAACATATTACTACACAGCAAATTAAGATTGCTTAGTGCAAGTAATAGTTAACAAAAGAGAATTTATAAAAGTTATTTCACTGCTAGACAGAACTGTCTGAAACAACATGGCTCTATATCACAAACAAAACGCTTCTTCTACTATCTCAAGTGACAGAAAGACTCACAGACTGACCGCAAAAGGAAAAGAAAGCAGGCATCAAAAGAAAGAGAGAGAAAGAAAAAGGAAGAGCTGTGTGTGAGACAGAGATGCAAGCAGCTCATGCTCAAAAAGCAGGAAAATGTTACACTTAGTAGGTGCCCTTATAGCACTTTTGATGGACAAATTCAAAGAGAAAGATACAACTCTAAACAAGTGCCTACCAGCTATACAACTAAAAAGAAGTGCTTGATTTTAATTTAGGATGTTTTCTTTAACATTTAAGTCACCATTAATTCAAATTTTCTTGCTTTTTTAGTTAAAGAAAACAGCTAAAAAAAATCGGAATTCCTGCAAAAATCGGAAAACTTGAATCCCTGGTGAGATAACTATCCAATGATATCACTAGACTAACCAGCATGTAGGTCCACCTGCGGCCCCGCATCTGCCACATCCAGTAACTGCTGCAGTACAACAGCCTGCCGCTGTAGACGCTCAAGGGAATGGAACTCACGAGACTTCAGCGGCCCGTAGTTGCCGAGGTTCTGTCACAAGACAAACCATGATTCTTATTAAACAAGGAGTAAAATAATACATGAGTGCTTTTTATGCAACTACCTTTCAATGTCAGTGCACTAACAAAAATGGCATGTATCATTCACCATGGCTTGAACTAACTGACCTACAAACCTGCATGGCATACCTCACTCACTGATATGTGTTGTTTCCATTTGTAATGGTCAACAATCTTAGAAACACAGCGATATCCACATGTCAAACTGGCATAAATCTGAGATATTCCATTACGCTAACGTAGAGACAATATGAGCCTTTGATGTTTGCTTGTTTACTTGCTACCCTTCAAGCTAAGAAAAAAAATTTGTTTAATGTTAGTTATCATAAAGGTGAAGCTTAGTTGTCATTGATAGTATTTATGTTTTCTATAACTGTAAGGATACAACAGGTGACATAACAGCCTGTAGCCTGACTCAATGACATATCAAAAGCTACAAGAAGATATATATGTGAAGCGATTTGGGTAAATCAGCCACTTGAGAGCAATCTGACAGATGAGTTTTTAACATTTACAAAACTAAAATTTAGTAACCGTTAAAAACTAAACATTCATTTTAAGGACTTTAATAAGCTGCAAAATTGTACCTTAAAATTTTTATCTCCCAAGATATATGATTTTCAAAGTGAGTAAAAGGGTTTATTCTCTATTGCTGCTACTTGTTTTTGAATCAGTGATGTCAAATGTCCAGTTTCTTAAGTTGTTTTTTTTTTTCAACTGCGGAAATGTTCCTGTTGTATGTAATTACTATTCTTCATAATTAGAACAAGGACAACTACAGCCCAACTTGTGTTCATGACATCTGTTTTGTGTGAGATGTGAAATGCTCAGCTTATTTTACAAGTCCCACCCCTCCCCCAATATCATTTGATATCCCTCTTTAAGGGTTCTTTATCAAAGTTACTTTTGCAGACCTGCCACTCCTCAAAATGGAAAATCAGTATGATTGACCTAAAAGATCAGTAATCTGGGTTAAAAAATCTGTATGACCATGTGAAGGTACCCACTTTTTTAAGAAGAAGCATTAGCACTTCAATTTTAATGTGGTCATCGTAATTCAAAGTTAAAAAAAATTTTTTTTTAATTAAACAATAAAACTACCATGCCATACACAATAACACAGTAGCCCTACTTTTAAGTGCTTTGGTACATATAGGCCTATAACATAAGTTTCAGATTATTAAAAAAATGACCCAGAACTGGAAAATTCACTCTTTGAAGTTTGGCTCATTGGGTGGCAGTTGCAAAGCAGTAAAAAATCAGTATTTTGTAATAAAAATCAGAAAATCGGTATTTTTCTAATATTTTAGCCAATTAATCAGTGTAATACTGATTTAATCTGTATGGATGGCAGGTCTGCTTTTGCATGATTGACCACTTTAGCCTCATATAAGAACATCATCAGTTTGTCAATGTCCTATACATTGTGAGCCTCCTCCGTACCTCCAACAGCTTGTCACAGTAGGTCAAGTGAAGCACCAGGGCTGTGTCCACCTGCTCATTCCCACTGGACGGAGGGACGGGGCTGGACGATGACCCTCCTAAACTCGAGCCTCCACCCAGACTTGAGCCGCGGTCCTCCTGCAAGCGTCGCGCCAGGGACTCGATACCCGAGTCAGCAGTTTTGGCCGTGGAGTCTGGGCTTACCACAATGTTCTCAACAGCGTCTGAATCTGTTGACTTTGTAGGTTTCACTTTCCTGGGAAATTTTTAAAAAACAATTGAAAAAAATCTAGATATACACTTTTATAACGCACTCTTTGTAAACCTGATTACAACCAGAGGGATATCTCACTGACTAGAACGGCAACTTCAATGTAAATATTTTTTTAAAGAGTATGTCATCACCCCCAATCTGCCCCCACCTTCCACTTTACCACACATATACACACAACCTTAAATTGAGTGAAATTAAAACTGAGCAAACTTTCAACTGTTAACAAAAGCGGACAGTACAACAAAAAATACAAGAATATCAAAATTACTTTTACTCAGACTGAAACAACACAATGCTGTACAACAGACTGACTTTTTCACTTCCTCCAGTGAGGTTCCAGCTGCCTCCTCCTTCTCTTCAGACTCGGCCCGATCCTCATCTTCCTCATCTAGAGCATCCTCAGTGTTGAGGAAGTCAAACGCTTCCTCTATAGCGCCCTCTATAGAAACACTCATGCTGGAGGAGCGAGAGCTCGGAGCCGATGGTTTCTATTACAGAGGGGGGAAAAAGACAAGTCAGGCAATGTATTTTCAAACTAAAGGAAACACACTTCAACTTCAAATTATCTGAAAGTTTCATTTAACAGTTTTCATGTCAAAAGGAAGATAAAATTGATTACGCCAATAAAGTTCCGATTGAGCAAATATTTGAATTATCCAGGTTCCATTATAGGGACTCAAACTGTTCTAGCCTGAAGTTAAGGAACTCAGCATAGTAGTCTGCACTGAATTCTCAATATCCTATTTTAAGCCCTAAAATAAACACACAACTAAATATGCACACAGAAATATTCTAGCACTCTGCAGGTTTTGTATTAAACAGGCTGTAGACAACATACATTTTTTGCCACAAAGTTATTCTTCATAAAAGATTCACTGAATTAGCTTTCATTCAACACTCATAGAAGAAACAACAAACCACAAACATGCACAGGTCTCTTTGTTTTCACTGACCTACCAGGCCTCTTACCAGCATATTGGCCAAGTTTCTGTTTGCATAAAGTAAGATTTTATTTTAATTGGGAGATATTGTGGTAGCCAGAGGGTGCTTACATAAGGTCTTAATTCCAGTGGACTAAGCTTTTAAGTATGTATATATATATATATATATACATTAGTTATTAGAGTTTCTTTTCTGAGGTTGCTGTAAGTCTATATAGTTGTAAGACATTGATTCTAGAGCTAGTGTGATGCCTTACCAAAGATGGTACAGTTCAATAAGACTTGACATTTCTTATTTTGCATCTTTCACTGCCACACATCCCATTGAGGGTAGGCAGAGTGAGTTTTGTCTTGATCTAGAACAAAAAACTGCTCACTTTTTAAAATAGAGAAACCATCAATAACATGAATTGATTTATAAACTTTTGATTGTTCAGTCCTCTGTGCTCAGTATTAAACCCCACTATAACCTCTTGTTTTGAACCAATGTTGTTTACTTTGACCGACAGTGTTAAGGGTGCACAGCCTTAATGCAAGTCTTATAAATATTCTATCTGTACAGCAGCAATAATAGTAATACCTATGGCTTCTCTACCCACCTTGACAAGAACCTCCAGCTATACCCCTGGCCTCTCTACCCACCTTGACAAGAGCCTCCAGTTATACCTATGGCTTCTCTGCCCACCTTGACAAGAAACTCCAGTTATAGCTATGGCTTCTCTACCCACCTTGACAAGAAACTCCAGTTACAGCTATGGCTTCTCTACCCATCTTGACAAGAGCCTCCAGTTATATTCCTGGCTTCTCTGCCCACCTTGACAAGAGCCTCCAGTTACACCTATGGTCTCTTTACACACCTTGACAAGAACCTCCAGTTATACCCCTGGCTTCTCTACCCACCTTGACAAGAACCTCTAGTTATACCTATGGCTTCGCTACCCACCTTGACGAGAACCTCCAGTTATACCTATGGCTCCTCTACCCACCTATACAAGAACCTCCAGTTACACCCCTGGCTTCTCTACCCACCTTGACAAGAACCTCCAGCTATACCCCTGGCCTCTCTACCCACCTTGACAAAAGCCTCGAGTTATACCTATGGCTTCTCTACCCACCTTGACAAGAGCCTCCAGTTTGGGCACCATCTCCTCCAGAGCCCTGAGTTCAGTGTAGTGACCCAGAAAATCCTCCAGAGTGGTGGTCAGACTGCCCAACGCTTCCTCCACTGTCAGCCCAACATCCATGACCTCGTGACCCGAGCTCTGTACAACAATACCTGGGGAGAGTCGAGGGGAAAGCAAGACACAGAGTTAACAAAATGGCATTTTACTTTCTTTAGAAGTTTTAAAAGGTTTGGTAAGAAGGAATTTTATTGATCCCAACATGGGAATTTCCAATGTACTCCCAAAGATACACAAAAACTTTATCATTATATCATTTGAACTTGTGAGTAAATCCTAATATTTGCAGCCATATGTGTTCTAACCCATGTAACACCTAAAGGTAGTCAGATAGCAGCTGTTGAAATGATGTGATAGGATGAGGATTGGGCTTCACTATTTTGCTCAAACTATCAAGTCATAAGGCAGTCCATCTAACAAGCCCTGCCCTTTGCATGTGTGAGATTACAGAGGTTAGCTTTAACGTTGGCCTCACTTATTACTAGTGATGCTTAAACCGCAATTGTTTTTACAAGTGCTAGAATCTATTCACTGAATTGCATAGACAATGGTGGATGGAAAGAAAAAAAACAAACAACTATCCATCAAAGACTCATTTGGAAAATTTATTAATATTCTATAGCACTTTTGGTTTCCTCAAATAGATGGCAGGTACATATAAATATATAAGTAAGGTCCATTGCAGTATCCAAAATTTGGGGCTAATATGCTTGCTTCAAAGCTTAGATTAAACTTTTAGCCCAAAGTTCTTCCATTGATATATTACTATAATATATATGAGGTCTGCTAGATTGGCACATTGGTAGGGGTGCCTCTACACTCCCACAAAAAAAAAGTTTTTAGCCTGAAAGCAATCTTTAATCTGCGCAGATACTAATTGTAGATGTACATGGTTTTTACAGTTAAAATCAGTTCTGTAACACACAAGTTTGCAGCATTATTGTTAGTGATTTTTGTTTTCTTCAATGAAGGAAAAAAAACACAAACACAGTTGGGTACATATAATTTAAACCTGCATATTTTGACTTTTTGCCTAACTTGAACTATATTTAGATTCCAGATTTTACTTTAATTCAATGTTTACTGATAATTCAATTTTTTTGATGATTTCAAGTTAAATTTTGTTCCCATGAAGTTTGAAATATTCAAAGTGGATCGTAGCATTGAAAAATTGCTTTTAATTGAGGTATATAAGCACATGAAATACAAAAAAAAAAAGGTTGAAGAAGAATAGGAAGCAGGAGAGAGTTGATTTAACCACAACCTGGTATCTGTGCTTGAGTAACCTCCACCGCTGCAGGCATGTGTTGCTGTTGTTGTTGCTGAACTTGTAACGAGGAGGCAGATGAGGTGGAAGAGCTCCGAACTGCAACATCAACACCTGTGTCAGCCTGGAATTCAATGATAGGCACAAAAAAATAATAACGATGATGATTGTAGTAGAAGTAGTAGTAGTAGTA
>BMAT01011341.1:101905-115753 GCA_019649035.1 Elysia marginata
AGTAGTAGTAATAGTAGTAGTGGCAGTAGCAGTGGAGTAGAAGTAGTAGTAGTAGTAGTAGAAGTAGCAGTAGTATTGCCAATGACAATCAAAAAGCATTATCGCCCATAAGATTTTCACTGCAGATACTGCACTTTGATTGCCATGGGCAGAGTAGTAGTAGCGATAAAGATATTTATTATAACCATTATATCTTCATGAGATCTGTCACAATATCTAAAACATTTTCTTTCACATTTGGAGAATTTCATTTTTAAGGATATAAAAAAGTTTCTCACAAAGCAATTTTTTTCCAAACATTTTTTAATTGGTTACAGGTCAGCACTACTCTAAGTGACTGATGCTTGATATATCAAGATAAGCTCCCCATATATCAATGTTAACCACATGAACATAATCTTTCTAACACTTGACTGACACAGTGACAGTAGCATTCCATTTCATCATCTGAGTTCTCATTTATTTTAACTTTAAAAAATATACATATGTATGTTAAACAGTAATAAGTATATTTGCATATATTTCAAAGAGATAAATATAGAATCACCCAATCCTGAACAAAACAGGAGCAACATGCGTCTTATGTTTTTAAAGTCAGTTTAGTTTAGTCAAAATAAAACGTTACAAAGGAACTTCTCAGCTCATTTTTGTCCTGATTATTTAAAGATGGAGTCAAATAAAAACTCAGTTGATGATTTGCCCAAGTTCTGCCAATTCACACCAAAGGCTAGCATATATATTCTAATATTTAGAAGCTACCGTGTGTTGAAGTTAATCCAGTACTCACCCGAGCTGGTATGTATGAACTTTGCCGTTCATTGTTCGCTCCTCCTCCACTCCCTGCGAACTCAGACCCAAACTGGGCCGGCTGAGACCGGATGCTGTGCTGATCCAGGGCTATTACTGTGTGCGGTCGAGATCTTCCCCCGTGGAGGTCTGGAGTAAATGGGGGGCCACCCGATGACCCAGTTCCGTGGCCATGCCGCATAACCGGGGACGCTTGCTGTTTGGGCGAGTCCTGCATCTTGTTGCTGGGCAGGGAGGTTACTGACCCGTAAATACCGCTATCGTCTCGCTGCTGCTGCAGAAAGTTGCCGTAAACATAGGGGCCTCCTGAAACACCAGCAGTGGCGGCCGTCCCTGCGATGCTGCGTCTGCTCTCGGGCCCCATGCCTGCTATAAGGTCAGAGCTGCTGCCAAACTGGTTTGTTTTTGTTGGGGAAGGGGGGGAGGAGAGACAAAAGCACAAAGTTAGGTTAGTCCCATACTCAATGCATTAATGATTAAGGATAAGAACCTTCATTGAAAGCAAAAGTAAACATTAAAGTTAGTCTTATACTCAAAATGAGCAATAGGGAACAAAGAAAAGGGTCCTAATCACTCTTGGCACATGGCAGAGGGGGAATTGGCCATTGCTTACCTCGCCACCTTTACTTCTACTAATTCTACTAAGTCTTTTGAGCTCAGAGATAGATACTCAGAAAAAAATGTTATGTGGACACTGGGAGGGAATAATAATTTAGAACAGACTAGGGATCAAAGCTAGGACCTATAGGGGCCACAGCTCACCCTCCGACAAAACAAGGTACACAACGAAAATCACTTGGAGACCATCAAGAAAAAGATAGTTAAAATCTTAGACCTTCGTCTCAGTCAGTCACCATGGCATACCAGCATGACAGACTGTAAGGGTTTTATTGTCTTGTCTATCAGATACACAGTTTCAAAAGAATTTTAAAAAGGCTTCAAACTGTCTTTGTAATACAAAAGTATACCATACCTTGATACCATGAGAGAGAGGCTTTAAAATTGTCATTGCTAGAGACTTTCAAAAAAGTCTGTCTGAAGTTGAAGTTGAGAAATTAGATGTGTGCAGTCCCCTGATTTGAATTCGACGACAGTGATAGGAAAGATTGTACATGGTAGTAAACTAAACCTGCCAATAGTGGATTAAAAGACCTAGCTATTCTAAACATAAAATTAAATAGTGGAAAAAAGATGACAATCACCCAACCTGAATTTATAAGGACAAAAGAAAACGAAATTAGGACATTGAAGTGTTTTGCATGCAATGGTTTCGTCAGTCACAGACATACTGAGCATTTGCCCTTCATTGGAATATAAAGTTAAAAAGAAATTAAATTACTATACATAACAATAATGTTATCAAGACGTACAAGACTATATGGCTCTAAGGAAATTTTTTAAACATCAGGTGAAACGTTGAGTTCAACTCTTAGTAAACAGACCAAGATTTTTTAACTTTTAAACTCACCAGACTTCCATTTGGCACAGCCACAGAGAAAGGCCTGCGTCTCGTCGATCCCTGGGGTCGAGATGGAGGTTCAAAATACATGGCTGTCTCATCCATGCCATCGAGAGGGCTGAAGAAAGAAAAAAGTATGCATGTATACATTAGACTTTCTAATTCTTTCAAATGAAATTCCAGGGACTGTAAATGACTGTCCTGTAAATAACTGTTAGGTCTAGAAAAAAAATTAGCTTAAGCAGGAAAATTTCTCTAAAGATATCACTTATGCTATTGGAGACATTTTAGGTTTTTAAATTGTTTTGGCATAAAGGGTTCAACTCTATATGATGGCTGTGTGTTCAAATTAATTACACATTGGCAAAAAACTTCACACAGCTACAGATTCTCATAATCTTATCAGCTTGCCTTATTTTGGACACAATTTTGCACGGACCTTCCTCAAGGTACAATATTGCTAGAGCTCTGTGGCCAGATTTGATGAATTGATTCTTAAATATTACAGTTGACTTAAGGTTTTTGCATGCACTCTCCTAAAATGAACAATCTATCTAGATTTTTTTTGCATTAAAGATTTTTATAAAACTTCTCATGCCACATTAGACATTAAAATCAGAATGGGCTGTCTTACTTCCAGGTGATGACAATGCTCAGCTTGAGGGAGCCGTGCACGTTGATGCTGACCGTCATGAGCTGGGGGTTGGCCGAGAAGAGACCGTGTCCAGGAGCGTCATGACTGGAGGGCTGGCATATCTCACAGTTCTTCTGGCCCAGGACCACAGTCTTGAAGGCTCTCACCTCGGACGCCTGCCCGTGCAGATAACACAATTACATGGGATCATGATGTAGAGTAACATTCATGTAGAGGAAGTTAAGACTTAAAATACCACAAAATTTAAAGCAAAAAACAACAAGATCCTTAGAAATGTTAAGTCACTGTATGTCATGACCTGTCAAACCTCTATAGAACTTTGCAACTGCAAAGAGTTAGGAGATGTTTACTGAAGCAAGCTAGATGTAGATAAATCATATATTTAAACTACAAAAAAAGCATTACACAGTGTAGATACTTTCATTAATGCATTTCTATGAGCTTCCAAGTGCAAAAAAAAACTTATGAAATTGCTAAAATTTTGTGGAAAGTGTTGCGTGTAACGAGGTGTAATGTACTTTTGCATGGGAGTTGCTATTTAACAACAAATAGAAGACATGAAATCACGAGACTGAGGAATGTCGATCTATTCAGATTGAGAGACGTTTATTGACTAAAGACTGTTATGACTACAACATGTAACATTGCGTAAGACGCACAATATTAAGGAACACAAAATATTGGTACACACGTAACATCTCCCCCCTTAATTTTTTTTTTTTTTAGTATAAAAAATTCTTTGAATTTTAATAAATAAATAGAATAGGGAAACAAATTCTTTCAAAAGATTTTTGCCTAGAAATTGGAATGGTCACAAGAGATTTTCTTAATACGAAGTCTGAAACCACATGTGTTTGGCTACCTTGATGCTGAGCGTATCTCCAACCAGACATTTGAACGTGTAATCAATGATGTCCCAGCGCTGTGTGTTATTCTTCTCAATGCGTCCCTTCGTCTTCCACTTTTGTGCCCCATGCTTGATGACCACTTCAAACACGTCTCCAGGGGCAAGACGAGCAAAGCCAGCAATGCCTGGAGAGACAACCAACAGTAAGTGATGTTTTTAGAAATAGCATAGCAAACGAACATTGCAGAGATCAAATCATTAGGGTATTGATTGACAAGCGCTCCAGTCATCCTTAGAAGCTTTTGAGACAGTTTTTGGAAGTTAGTGAAGAACTTAGAACAAGCTTTTGTCCAACGCAAGCGCCAAATTTACTTGGGCTGGGTCGGGGTGGGGGGCTCATGCAGTGCTTACTTGGGAAGAAATGTTAACATGTCTACTTTCTCTCATTTTGAACATACTTAATTAATCATGATAACACCACATATACGTTTGTATGAAAATTTCTATACTTTAACAATATTGATAGTAATAATAATTTGAAAAAAAAAATACATTTAAAATTTTTTTACACAGTGCTTGGTAGAGCAAAAACACTGTCTAAGAAATTTATTTGTCAAGAATGGAAAAGAATAATGTTAAACAAAAAAACAAGAAGAGTATTGCAATACAAACCAAACTATGTGAAATGTATAAATATTATTACATCATCTTAAAGAAGGCAGTCCTACCATGACACATTTTCAAAAGAATAAGTTGTCTGAAACAATCCTAAAGAAATGTAAGAGTGTAAGTGTAACATCAAACCAAAAAAAAAAATCAGAAATGGTTGGTAGAGTTCTGATAAGAAGACACGAGGGCTAGCCACTTACCCTTCAGGCGGCAGCTAAAAGTTCCCAGCATGTTCTCCAACTGAGCTTCAATGGCACACATGATCTGCGGAGAAAAATCAAGAAAAATTCTAACTCAAGACTTGTTCACATTTCTGTCCCACACATGTCTCAAAAGCTAGGTCTAGAAATGTCTCCTTTAACAATCCAAATGAGTCTGATATATAAAAAATCTTCCATAGAGAAAATGGTTTGTAAAAACTGACAAATTCTTTTTTTTTCCCTATAATTTAAATCAACAGACGTTTTTAAAATTTCCACAAAATTTATTCAATTTCATGGAATTTTAGTATAAGCAGGTTCAGAAAAATGCATTTTATAAAATACGCTTTATATATTTAAAAAATTGCAACACCCTACTGATTTGGTCTGATTTTTAGGCAAATTATTTACTTCTCAAAAAAGGTTAAATGTCGCCTTAGCTCCTTTACACTGCTAGTGTAGCAACAGAATTTTTACTTTTTTTTTTTTTTGCACTTTATGCTAATAAATTTTTCTTTTTACAAATAAGTTATAAAAGAATGTTCTTTCCAATGAGCCTTTGCTATCGTTTTCTAAATTGACTAGGTAAATTTATTTTCCTTTTTTTTGTTGTTGTTAATTGTTTTTATTGTCCTTGATGTTCCGACTCATGTAAAGTGTGAACATAACATGATAACTGCCTGCTATGTTACAAATTGAGCTATTCCGTGCCCCTTTTGCGAGAGAGACTTTTCTTTTTTTTTTTTTTTAAACTGATTTTATTGTCCTCATTGTTTCAAAAGTTTCCAGAGTTTGCAAGAGTGCATGGTTGGCCTGGCTTAAAAAAAAAAATTCACTTTTTTTTCACTGAGTACAATACCTGCGAACACTCTTTGTAGCCACACTTGACGCTGGCGATGGAATCTTTCCGACTGAGAGTACCGCCCACGTTGTAGGCTCTCGCCATATTTCTAGCACCTAAACAGACAAGACATGAGATATGGTTCTAAGTGGGATCAGACAAGTCAAAATGCTTTAGATAAACACACAGTAGAAAGAGCTCCCTGCTGAGGAAAACAACAGTCGAGAAGTTGCTCATCTTTAAAATATTAATGAAGCTACCTAATTAATTTAAGTGTATCACAAAAAAATAGCAATACCATATGCCATTTAACATGATTGATCGATGCACAATTGAAGTAGTAATGCCCAAACTCTCTCTCCCTCTTTCTCTCCCTCCCTCTCTAACTCTCTCTCTCCCTCCCTCTCTACCTCTCTCTCTTTCTCTATCTCTCTCTCCCTCTCTCTCTCCATCTCTCTCTTTCTCCATCTCTCCCCCCCCCCTCTCTCTCTATCTCTCTCTCTTACCTTCTCTAAGCTGTTGTTGTAACATATAACAGTCATGGAGTTCGTCAATCTGTGTACATAAATAAAAACATTGAGAAGCACGTATGATATATGAAAAAAAAGCTAGTCAAGATGGTAACCATTGCTGGATGGAGTTTAGCGTGCTCACTGAATTAATTGTTTTTAAAATTGAATAACCAGTAACGGAAGGATTGAATCCATGGTTTTAAAAACTCTACTCTCAACAACTGTCTGACTGATCGGCTGATTTTCAAGATTAAATGATTCACAACTATCTGATTGATTGAGCGAGTGATTTCTTCCATTGATCTACCCCTAAATCACTGCTTGATTGATTGGTCAGCTGACCTGTGGATTAACCCTTTGATACGTTGAATGCAATGTGGACTGAAGGCTCTTAAGGGAGATAGTATTATTTACATCAATGTTAGAGAAGACGGGCAAGACGAGAGTTCAGTTAGCTACTCACCTTTGCCAGGTGAAATTCCAGGCGTTTCAGGTATCTCTCCGCTGATTTGATTTGCTGAAGATAGCAAGTGTTGAAGAAGGTTAAAAAGATGAGCAAAAGAGGAAAAGCACAGTTTATAGAGCAATACAAAGGTTTACATAATATTTTATTTAGGGACGGAATAACATTAACTTGGTTACTGAGCAAGGCACACAATACTGCTAGTCAAAAAGCCTACAACCTGAAAAAACGTAACTTTTAGCTTTTAAATTTTGTAATTATGTGATGAATCTTTATCTATTTTGAAATTTAATTGTCGATCCATGTTAGGTAAAGAAAACGAGAACTACAACAAAAGTTCAACTAAAAGATGTTATGAAATATGCAATCACAAAAACTTCGTTTCCTAAGTGCGTAAGGTATTTAAAAATGTCAAAAACACGATCTCATCAACTTGGCTATACAGTGCGGCAATACACAACAGCTGAACTCTGAGAATCAAAATATTAGTCCTATATCTAAATGTTGGAACAGGGGCGTTAATATGTTTGTTCTCATCGGGGTATCTCATGAGTTGAAGACAACAAATCAGGCAAACAATAATACACAGGATTACAAACAGGCGTCTCGTGCAAGGGTAGGCTACACATTGGCATCACTCGGCTGGATTTCTTTATAATTGATGTCCAACATTGTTCCCTGAACCCGAGAACTTACGGTTTTGATATACCTTGATGTATATAGATGCAGGTATTTTACACACACAAAAAGAAAATACTTGGACTGAAGATGATGTTTTCCTTTACAGCTCAAAAGATTATTTTTATTCACAAGAAAAAACTCAAGATCCACACAAGCTTGGATCTAACTTTGAACGCTTTTTGAGACTTTTGAAGGTCTTTGTTTTACTTATGCTTCTACCAAGATGCAGAATGAAAACATTTTTCAAACCAAAATCCTGCAGTAAAATCGGAAATGCTTGACCCTGTTTTCAGTATAATTAGGCCAGGGCCCTATCACACAGTAATAGGTTTGACTTTTTCTCGCAAGCCTCGCCTTTTTAATACAAAACATACAATAATCAGTAGACGTTCTGCCGCAGACAGCCAAGTGCAGTATCTCTCACATAGTTTATACTGTAGATACTGCACTTGGTTTGTCCCGGGCAGAATTCAAAGTGTGTGTGGGGGGGGGGGGGCATTGTGAGACAGCCAGCACAAGTCCGAACTTTTATATAAATTTGTTAAGGTTTCGTATTTTTTAAAGTATACACTTTACACCCATAGCGGGTGTAAGAAAAGGGAAAGTTGCAATATTCTTTGCCCAGCAATATCTTCGCTACACTCAACCCTTAAATGAGTACCGGGCTATGTGCAGTGAATAACCTTGTCACCATGCTAGTGAAGTTGCTGCTCCTCCATGTATTCAGAAGATAACATTGTTGGTGGACCTACATGTCCGCCGGGAGATCCATGTAAAGCGCTTAGGAAATTTTAGTGAACAAGGCGCTTTACTATGAAAAACTTCAGCCTCCACCTAAGGGGTGGATAAGGCCTGAAAACAGCAAAGCCTTTATAGGCAAGAAAAAGACGGGACTCTTCATAAGATTAGCAATCGAAAAAAGAACATCCACTCTATTCAATACAAGACGGATAAGTAAAAATGGTGAGTAACAAATAATAATAACGCATTAGATGGTGAGTGCGCTTGTAAAAAGTACAGAGACATAGAGGGAACTCTAACTGCAGATAAGCAAAACGAAAAAGCTTGAAGTGTTTGAAGTTCAGTATCAGTTTGCAAAAATAATTGGCAATGGTAAATTTCAGAGCAATATAAAATGTACAGCGTAGAATTCAAGCACAGCACAACATTATTTTAGTCTCTCTGCTGGTCTAAAACAGTCAAATGTCACACTGATCACAAAACAAGGCATTGATAGATTACAAAATGTATTTTCCAGAGCTTCATGAAATTTCCAGCAAAAAAAAAAGTTTATAGAAAGATATCAGAACTTTTTAAAATTTAAATTACACAAAAAAAAAGGAGGAATGAATTTACATTTGACACTGGCGGCTTCTCATATTACATTTCTAACATCCGACTTGGATTGGTTGAAAAACATTTAGTGTTTATTATTACAAGTTAGTAGAAACATGCACTTAGCAATCGTTTTAAAACTCGAGACGATTATAACACTATCGATACTTATATCGGTATCGTGAAACAGTCAGATGTGAAAAGACCCACGTCTTCGAGTAGTCACATGTCAGGAAAAGAGGAACAAATGTGCAAAAAATGAAAACGGGGACGGCGGGAGGGGGGTGGGGTGGAATAGAAAGCCTGCAGTGCATATTACAACACATAAAGCATGCAGTTACATCAATGTATCTAAGCAAATGGTTATGCATGTGCCAGAGGGGTGGGGCAGTAAATAAAGAATATTCATCTTTTGAAAAGAGCGACGCCACATTAAATTATTCAAATATTAATGAAATGGTTTGTGGGAAAAGTGATAGCGAGAGAGGCTTAACAAAATTCTATGTACATTGGGAGGGGAAAAGGGATTGGGGGAGGGGGTGAATTCGTCTAAAGGGAAAAACACATTACAAAGGAGAGGTTCCCCGTGCAGCATTAAATCATGGTGAGATTATTGATACCAAAGTATTGAAAACATAAAAAAGAAAAATGAAATAAATAAAAAAAAGATGATTAGAGATGTCTGGGTACAGAACAAGAAAGAAAGAGGTTGTACATGACACTAGGAAATAGCGCAATAAACAGAAAGGGTGAAGACAGAAAAATAAGGCCCACAGAAAGATAAATACAACGACAGTACAAGCTTGGCCCCACTCTAACTACAAGTTGCGGTGTATATGTACAGCGAGATAGCATGCAGTGATAAGGGTGACTATGTCAAGAGTCAAGCCAGAACACAGTTACAAGTTACAGTCCAAGCTAGGTGAGAAAAGCATACAGAAAGTTAGGATTGGAAGATTTCAAGTGACCATGCGCCAGTGCTTTTCACTTTAGATTGAAATAGATAGAGGAGGCAACCATTGCAAAACCTGCAATGGCTGAAAAATATAAGGTGTTGAACAGTTAATTAAAGTAGGCTAAAAGTAAATATAGCTGAAAAAATTACTAGCCTTTCGTATGACTTGAAGCCACAAGTGACTGCTTTTTCTGGCCATTTTCCCAAGAGGCCTACTTTACTCTACAGCTTATCATCTTAAAATCTTTCCGCCATCACAGGCTGCATGATACGTGCCTCTACACTAATACATGTAATTTTAAATAGTGATTAGCACTAGCGCAGTAACAGCAACAGTTAGACAGAACAATGTAGTCGAGAACGGTAGAGTGCAAGACGTTACCTTGTCTGTCTCGTGGAGTCGACCCTAGAAAGTGAAGGGGAGCGAGGAAACGTAATAATATAGAGTACATGACATAGATAGATGTACGCTCACTGGGTTCTTCAAAACTCCAACGTGGGAACAAGATTTCAACACAAAAAGCAATAACATATTAAAGTGATTATAGTGACAATAAAAGTAGTAGTACTCAGTAGAAATAGTAGTAGTAGTAGTAGTAGTAGTAGTAGTAGTAGTAGTATGTAATAACAACAACAACAACAATAATAATAATAACAGTAGAAATGATGATAATAATAACAATTATAATGAAGCAGCCCTTGTCGTTATTACAAAAACTGATAAAAGGATAGGCGATGGATCTGTTTTGGTAACAACTATGATTAATCTGTTTTTCAAGGAAAATCTTGACTAAGAGCTTTGAGATATGCTGAAAAATTATCATAAAAAATCGGCATGAATGCATTGTGGAAAAAAAAAATTAACACAACTTTTTAACATTAGCTTAATGCTGTGTGTAGGCAATCAAAATGTACAAGTTAAGTCTGATTGAGAAGAAGTTATTAAAATGTCGCTGTGATCAAACTGAGCTGGAGACCACTAGAGGACTTCTGATAACGAGAAAACTAAGAGCAATGTGGAGTAATGGGGAACCTAGAAATAGTGAGGAATGTTTTATTTTTCGCCGGTGTAGAAAGGCAAACGCTGGGGTGTTAAGTGGACAGCATCTTTTATCATCAAATATTCATATTGCTGCAGAAAGGAAACGTCTGGTGTTTGCATAAGTTTTCTAGATAAGGGAGGAGGGGAGGCGGGTGTGCAGCTACTGGGATATAGATGACCAATGGAAGAAAAAAATGGAACACGACACTAGACTCTTATTTTCGTTATGTACTACAAGAAATGTTTTGAACAAAAAATAGCATATTTTACAAATGATTTAAGTAGAACTATACAGAAGCCTAATGGAGGAAAACTCTGCTGTTGGCCTACAGGAGCGGTAGTAGTGGCTTACCAAAGTGAAAATGGTAGGTTCAACCATTCAGCATTTTAATGCAAATTAGGGACGTCCAATTATTCAGTGTCTATGTAGCAGCTCTTGCCATTTAAAAACTTTGTTCTAAAAGAGAGTGGCGCGGGTCTGGTTATGTCTAGCTGAACGATTTCTAGGGCCATTTCGGAGAAATCCGAACAAATCCCCACAAATAACTGTAGAGATTCGTTGTTAAAAACAGATTCTTTATATATATATAATTATAAAGAAACAGCTGTCTAGAGAGCGTAGTGGGGGCAGGTATGAAGATGGTGCAGCGTGGGTGGATGAAGGTGCGGTGGGATCACTAAGGGGGACGCGAAATTGATGGGCTACTATAAACTATAGGCACAGTTAAGTTAAGCCAAAGGTAGTTCTTTTCACATGTTCATAATTATGTCTGTGACAAAAGGTCGCGTGAGGTGTCGGGAGTGATGTCATGTCAGGCTTTGAGGCTAAATAAAATGTCTCTTAACAAAATCTTGCTTGAAATATGTATTGAACTGAATGCAATATTTTGAACACGCTTTACAGAACACAATGTTTAGAGTGAATGGTTTTGACATAAAAAAAAAGTCACTTTTTAAGTCACAGGTGATTATGACATGAATTTAAAAAATGGCAAGTATTGAGAGTATCTATAATATTTTGGTTTTTATAAATCCACTGTTTTTTTTTTAACAAGCATAATTTTTTTTATAATACCATTAAATGGGACATTTTGAAAATTAAAACACGAAATGTTGACATAGAAAAATATCCATGCACAAGAAATTTTCTTTTACACAAAAAGACCTTTTGTCACAGCCTCAGTTACATATTAAAAGTTTCTTTTCTGTCCTTGGCAGTTTTTGCACATAATCCTCATTAGGAAGTCTGCAAGGCTGAAGTTCTTTTTGTACGCGATTTTGAAATCATAACTAATGTATTTAAAGCGTGGATAGTTCAATAAATCAATGCTTTCGATATTTCTGCAGTTGGACGAGTAATTGCCACAGGCCTTTGTAGACTTTCAGTTTCCAGGGTCTAAACTGTTTAGCCCTTCGATCCACAAACTAATCTCTTTAAAAGCTTCCATGCAGCCGAGGACAACGCTTCCCAGCAGCCAGGGCTTTAGTCTTTCAAGCTCCAATCCAACCCAGCAAGCATGTCCATTACATTAACATAATTATAGAGTAGTTAAACTACGACGAATACAATACAATGGTTCAATCACACAGGAACGACTAGAACTAAATGAACGCATGAAAAATCTATTTTTTAAAAAGTTACTCCTTTATAATCTTCAGATATAAACTAGCCGCCAAATAGATAAATGTTTTAAGAAGCTGAAAGAAGATGGAGGCAGAGCACGATTCAGCCGTTTTGCTTCCACTTTCAGAGATGTTGGCGACATTATGCAGTTGCTGCTGCTGCTGATGATGATGATGATGATGATGATGAATATGATGATGATAAAGGAGGTGATGGTCGTGCTAATAATAATGGCCATGATGAAGATCACAGAGAAAACCCGGTCTATTTGCACGTACCTGAGCGGTAGAGGTTCCAGTCTCGCTTGACATCAGCTGAGCAATGTCCTCGTGAGTGGCCTGGATAAACTCGCTGAGGACAGTCAAAACTTGATGATTATAACCACACACTTTAACATGAGAGCATCCTAGCACTTCATCACTATACATCCCTCGTACTGACCAATGACACCCTCTTACCATAGAATGAAAGCACGTTGGTCTTACTTTAATCCGAAGCACCCAACATTTCATAATTGGGAATGACATTAGAGCGCAAACTATCGTTCCTATTGGCAAACTTCCTATTTGAAGTCAATTGCTCCCACTTTGATGCCAACTGCCTGCGGGCAGGAACGAAATTTTGTGCTCTATTCTCAATACCAATTATCTAAAAGCCATCTTGAAAGCAGCAATAACCACATGTAGATATGGACGCCAAGGATCCATTTACCGCTGACAAATTATCTCAGAAAAAGTCTTCTTCTATTGCCTTCAACTGGGTAAGTTTGTAAGGTTAAAGTTTAAAAATGTAGTGTGGATACGTTATTGTGCACTGAGATCTGTTCTCAAAAACTAATAATAGAAGGTGCTTTCAACCAAAAATCACTGAACCAACCGATTTAGAAAACCTACAAGGAGCAATGCACGTGAGCTAGAGATATAGACCACTATTCATAACTCTTGTATCTACCCAGGTCTTGTGTTCTCACTGAAGGCACCTAACTGATCAACACTCACCCAATGCCTCGCTTCACGCTGTCAAACACCATGAGGGCCCGCGCCGGACGCGGCACTTTGGGCACCTTGGGACTCTTCCTGTGGAAGGAGCGTCCGATGCCCCCGTACTGGCTGACCAGCTGGCTCCGGCCTTGCCTGGCACCAGGGACCCCCCTCAAGGTGCCGCCCAGCACGGGAGGGATGCTGGCCGGAGACATGCTGGAGAACGAGCCTGTCATACTGGCCCCGCCTGTGGACGAGTTGGAGCCCACGGACACGCCCCCAAACGAGTGCGACCTGGACACCGGCATGGGCATGCGGCCCGGGGAATCCCGGATAGACATCAGGTGGCTGCTGCTGCGGCTCAGACCTTGGTTCACGCTGGTCACCTGCTGGTGGTGCTGGGGGACTAGATTGTAACTGCTGCTGCTTCCACTACGGTGGTGGTTGTTGTACCAGTGCTGACGGTGGCGCGGGCTGTGGTGGTGGTGGTTCTCTGTCAGCGAGCGCTCCAAACTTTGATTTCTTTTCTGGTAATGGCTGAGGTCGGTGGCGCTTTGGCTGGCTGGGATGAAGCCTTGGCTTGAGGCGTTTGCGGCGGAGATGTTTTTGTTTTGATTGCTGTCTGTAGTGGTGGTGTCGTGATCTTCGTTGCTATCTTCCGCTATTGGCAGAGAGGCAAGACTTTGGCTGTGTTGGGATAGGAGAGGGTGACGAGAAGGCCGCTGTCGAGGACCACCGGTAGCGTCGTAGACGCTGTTTCGGGTGTTGTTGCTGTTGT
>BMAT01011341.1:212904-223814 GCA_019649035.1 Elysia marginata
CTCGGTACTATTTACAAGTATGCGCCATTTTGAACTCTTGCTATGTAGATGATTTGATTCAAGAACTTCACTAGTGAAAATTTTTAAAACTAAATTAGTATCAAAGGCTTCGTATTTTAACCTCTATATTATCGACATAAAAGACATTAGTCTGTAGAACCATTAGAATATTCCAGAGCTAAAAGAACAATAAAGGCTCGTGTTGACTCATTTTAAATTTATTTTAAAGCCACGCACTGCAAAAGCCCTGGTTAATGTTGAGCAGTACAGAGGAGAGATCTTTGTACTCCTCCAGCGTAAAGACATTGGCCACGTTCGATCTGCCAGCCACGCCTATCAGTTCCTGAACTGACGTCTGCACGCCCACCCCGACTGCCAGCATCTGGACACCGGCCTGCCTGGCACGCTGGGAGGAGGTTGTCGTCTGCTGCGGGTTGGCTGATTTGTTCTCGGTGATCACCACACTGACCTGGGGATAGTGATACGTGTGAATGGTGAAATGTATGACTGGGGATATGGATACGTGTGCCTGGGTGGAGGTGGGTGGTGAAATGTTAAAACTAGCTGAGTATCAAAGGCTTCGTATTTTAACCTCTATATTATCGTCATAAAATACATTAGGCTGTAGAACCATCAGAATATTCTAGAGGTGGGTGGTGAAATGTATGGCTGGGGATATGGATACATGTGCTTGGGTTAAGGTGGGTGGTGAAATGTATGGCTGGGGACAGTGATACGTGTGACTGGGTGAAGGTTGGTGGTGAAATGTAGGACTTGTGGACGTGTGGTGAAAGTTGAATGAAATATTAATAGATTTGGCGCGGTGAAGTTGGAGAATATAATGCGTTCTGTTCTAGGTGAAGGCTGATGGTGATATGTGAGTGGATGTTGATGTCTGTGCTTGGTCGAGGGTGGGTGTTGAAGTGAAGGTTTATTGAGGGATGGTTGGAGGTGTAGCTGGTGGTAGCTGGGTCTGGGCGAAGGTTGACGATGATACTTGCGACTGTGTGTCATGGTCTAGTGGAGGATAATGTGTGTGGCTGGATTGACATGAACGGTGATATGTTTGACTGGTTGGAGCTAAATATCGATAGGTGTGACTGGGTGTATCTGAATATTTGAGAATTCCTTCGCTTACAATCGCTATAAAGCAGTTACTTTGAATATTAATACTAATGCAACATGTTATTTCTAAAAACGCTATGATTGTAATAGAACGTAAGAAATTTCAAATATATAGACGATTCTCCTTTGCAAACATTATGATGTTGGTCGACTGATAGCTTGTATGTAGTTTGAACTCGTATCTCAAGATGATATAGAACTCGAGCCTGCAGCAGAAAAGGTAAGATTGAACTGGTGCAAATTATCTTAGAGCACTTGCTGGTGTGTGGTATTCAAGGTAACGTAGAAAAGGTTAGATTGAACTAGTGCTAGTTATCTTAGAGCGCTTGCTGGTGTGTGGTATTCAAGGTAACTTAGGAAAGGTTAGATTGAACTGGTGCAAGTTATCTTAGAGCGCTTGCTGGTGTAGAAAAGGTTAGATTCAACTGGTGCAAGTTATCTTAGAGTGCTTGCTGGTGTGTGGTATTCAAGGTAACGTAGCAAAGGTTAGATTTAACTGGTGCAAGTTATCTTAGAGCGCTTGCTGGTGTGTGGTATTCAAGGTGACGTAGGAAAGGTTAGATTGAACTGGTGCTGCTCATTCTAAGTCATGTGTTAAAACTATCTTGGAAGCTTGTGTTTCTCACAAGTTATCTTAGAGCACTTGCTGGTGTGTGGTATTCAAGGTAACCTCACCCTAGGCACTCCTGGTCGACCTTTCCTGTTGAACATATCGACCATGGCGTCGATCCCTGAAGACAGGTCGGTTCCTCCTCCTGGCAAGGTCAGGGCAGCGACCTGCGTCTTCAAGGCTACGGGGTCACCGGTCAGATCAATGGTACTCGACACCTTGTCACTGGGAAAGATTTTCATGAACTCCAGTTATTGAGACTTATATCAGGTGATCACTGTAAATGACGCTGATTTAGGCCTTATTAGTGCTCTAGGACTGTTAGTGTAGGTTGAATAGGTTTTTCCCTGTCATCCGACACAAAGGTTTGTAATATGCCACGAACTGGCAAGAAAGAAGATGGAAGGGTTGCTTTTTTAGTCCTCACGTGACTCAGCTGAGATTAGGTCAGCCCCTCTTAGTTGTAGTTTATTTCTCAAAATTATAATCTTTTTGCAAGCCTCTCTATTTGTTTGTTTTTTTCTCCACCACTTTGCAAAAAATTCGACAAAAGTATATAGGAACTTCAGTTTGATGTTAGAAAAACATTTTTACTAGAAACTATATTTTCATCATTAACTAAGTAAACGGTTTTCTGGAGTTGAAGTTATAAACTTAAGTTATGAAAAGAAACACCGGTGCGCAAAGACACTCTTAAGCAGATGTGAACAGAAACTCTTCGCAATTGCCACAGCGTGGCGAAGTCTAAAATTCAAATAAACGTTTGTTTAGAAGACAAGTTAGTGTGTGTTGATTCGAACTTTTAAAATTTTGTTGATTTTTTGTTCTTTATGTAATGATTTGTTAAAAGATTAAGCTCATCTTCTTTCTCTAAGCTTAAGAATCCAAACTTAACTTATGGTTTGGTGATAAAAGAGCTCTTCAGCTGTGGAACATTTAGCAACTCCATAGACAGGCTCTACCTCTAGCCGGTAGGTCCAAATTAAACTTAGGCTAGCAAGTTGTTCATTTTTCCCACTCAGAGAAGAACAGACAATGCACTATTCATAACTTTTTTTATATGATCTACCTGTAGACGTTACGTCAGCATATTTGTTTTAATTAATAGCTGTACCTATATGTGACGACACCAATGTTGACGCCTGTAGCGCTGACGTCATTGTTATCGACCAGTTTGCCAATGGCGGATCTGATGACGTCAAACTGTTGGTTGCTGACGCTGGAAGAGCCTTCTGCTACGATCACGACGTCGATTGGCTGCCGGCAAGCTGGACTCGGCAAGGGACATGGGGGATAATGAGGGGATCAAAATGTTTTCTTTTTTTTTTACACACTTACACATCTGATAGAATGACGACCCGTTATGCTGTGAAGCTTATTTTCTAGGAGATGATATCATCACCTTTTTATATTCCCGCGATGGGAAAACCAAGGCTTCCATTCATTGAACAACAAAGGGTTGAGCTAAAAATTAGAATGATGAGCTGGTTGGTTGATTGGTGAACTGACAATCCTACTGGACTGGAATTGCAAGTTGTCGTGATCTTCGCTGTTTTAGCAGGTTGCCCGGTCGTCTAGATTGATTGATTAGTTGATTGACTGATTTATTACGTGGCAATTTATCTGATTGATAAAATATCTGATACTCAATGGCACACTGATTGGTTGATAGCATGGTCCGTTCATTGAGAAATTTATTTATTTAGTTTGCGATTAAGATCTGAACCTTTTCATTCCACTATAACACGATATTATGTAAAAAAAAAACTTCACTAAAACTCTTTTTAAAAAATCAGAGACACTGAAAAAGAGGGGAAATTTGTCTGCCAGGTCCCTTAGTGTTGGTTTTTTCAGGGTATTATAATCTGTAATAGAGACGTTGAGATGGTAAACAAGCCAATGCAGAATTTCTAAAATACAAGGCTAATCAACTAGACTAGGTTTAACTCAACTAGTATATTAAACCATTGCACGATAATCGTATGACCTGATTACTGGCAAAACCTCAAGTTGCCAGTCTGTTCCTTTCCATTGTCTCTGGGATTACTCACCGTTGGGGTTGCGAGTTGTGGTGATCCGCGCTGGCGGTGGTCGAGTGGTGGGCACCGCGATGGCTTGTCTGAAGATCGGAGCCTCTCTGGGCAGATCGAATCGCTCCAGACTTCTTCTGTTGACAGTCTTCACTGCTTCACCCGTCACAAGTCCACGGGCAAGCAGAGCGGGTTTGGCAAGTAATAGAAAAGTCAATCTAGTGTAATGGATGCCTTATAGAAAGGGTCCTGTGGATTTTATCTGACCTGTCCCTAATATTGGGTTTAAAAAGGAGATATTTTACTTTGTATTTGTTTTCAGCTTCTTGTGTTGTTTTTATCTATAGTGACCAAAAATTTAGTTTGAAGAAATAAAGTTTTAATAAACAGATGCCAGGTGTAAGGTCGTTGAGGGTTGACGTGCAAAGAACAAGGAGTGATGGGGACGGGCGGTCGACAATACTTTAATAGTTCTGGGAGTAAAGCTAGAAAAATGTTACAACTATCTTTACATTTTGTTTGAGGGTTGTCATAAAACTAATATGTAGATGCTAGCAAAATGGATAAGAAAAATAGAAAGTGAAGATAAAGTTGTGGGTTTCTTTGATATGAATTGAGTAAATATCATATATAACGTAATGAAAGTTCGATATAAAAGAATTGCGAATGATATAGGTGCTCAACAAGCATACAATGATATAACTATAAATTGTACATGCAAGTGATCAAAGCCTAGTGTTGAATACATAACTAAGCTGTATTGAAGTTCAGCAAAATAATAGTCTTTATCAGAAAGAGATGCAAAAGTTATACACGCAATTATGTTTATGTGTACATGTTCTCATTATAAAATGTATAATAATAAAAGATGAAGTTCTACAATCAATCCAAAAAAGCAATCATGGGCATGCAAAAACGTGTTTTCACAGCACCGAAGATTTAGAACATAAACTTTGAATAGTTTATGAAGAAAAAGGACAAAAAACTAATACTTTTACCTTTAAGCTATGGTAATGGAATTAACAGCTTTTAAAAGCAGTTAAAGGCTTACTTAATTTTCACCGAGATGGGGATATTCTAAGAACAATAGTTTGTAAAGAGCAAAATGGATAGCGCGTAAAAGTTAAGATCATATGAGTCTGTCTACCTTATTAAAAAATTCTTAGCACGTGCACATCCTAGTGCATAACGTTTTCTCAAATTCTTTTAATTATGAAAAAAAAAGAGAGAAAAAAAGTTTCCTCGGAGAAACGCCCTAGATTTATTAAACCGAATTTTTTTCCTAACCCTTGTCTTCTTTCGAATTCTTGTTGCATTGACAAAGCTATTTTTAAAACGGATGATGTTTTTTTTTTAAGAAAACCAAACCTGACAGTTTATTCTTGTCGTCGGATTTGGTCGAAATCTAGGCCGCCGTAGGACAGGCCGAGTAGTCCAACATGAGTAGATATCATGTTCCCTATATTTTGTATGTAGGCCCTAACTTTGTTTTGGGCCGGCCCATAACAACAAAGCAGTAGTTGAGTTCTCATGTGCCCTAACTATACTAAGAACTTAAAAGAGATAGATCATCAGAACTCTCATGCACAAGTTTGTTTACATTTTGACTGACAGGCCTTTTGAGTATGGTGGCTTAGGTCGAAATCAAAATAACCGCGCAATCGAAACACAAGAAAATAATTATGACCTAAATTTGAGGTCGGTCGGCTTTCAGCTCACACAAGTCATACCCCACGCCCGAGCCGCGAACCCGCTCCCTTCACCCCTCTTTCCGCGAGTGTCATCTGTTTCCAGTCCAGCCACGAAGTGTCAAAGATTAAAAACTAAACTGACCGAGGGTCACCACTTCCTGCACGCAACAAGTGCCTCGCGGACCAGAAAGACCTCTTTTGCTGAAAAGTCACTAGATCTAGTTGTTTGCTTTTTGTTTTTTTTTGCTGATTACAATAACGCTTGAGAACTGGTCATCTAGGCTAAGTAAAGACATGAACAGAAATAAAGAAAGAATATGTACTACAAAGTTCCGGTTTTGCTAGATGGGTCTCTGTAACACTGAGTGATTAGTGGAGTCCATCTTTACCTTTCAGACCTACATCTTACCATTTACCAGCCGTATTACTTAACAAACAAAATTTAGATTGGAAGTAGAAGAACAAGAACAAGAGCAAGAACAAGAAGAAGTACATTAACAACAACAACAAGAAGAAGAACAAAAACAAGATGATGATGATGATGAAGATGATGATGATGATGATGATGATGATGATGATGATGATGATGAAATTCAAATGGAGGAGGAGGAGGAGGAGAAGGACACAAGCTTAAAGAGTACGAGAAAATAAGAAAATGAAGAGGACAGCAAACATGCCCTGTATCTTTGAATTGTTATGTATTCTCACATTTTTAATGCTCCAAAAGAAAATTCTGTTTCCGCAATGGAAGCTACTTTTGCTCTTTTTTTTTTCTTTTTTCAAAGGGTTTGCAGTATTGAGACCCTTTTTTCTGCTTCTTATTTGTGAAATATTAGTCAGTATAGGTGCAGCATCGAAACTAGACAATTGTCATTTTTTTTCTGTAAAATCGTTTGGTGAAACAGCATCAGAGAATAAGATCGCAAAACACGTAGAAGAGGATAAAAACAGTGAAAGACTGTTTGATAAGAAACAAGACATTGAAAGAAGGCTATAGAGGCAATGTCAGCCGTAAACATCCAGGTGTTTATCTACCTAACTTAAGATCATGTAATAAAGACGGCCATAGCGCCTTTGTGCAATGTGCACCAGTAGTCTGGAATGCCCTTCCCCTTTTTATCAGGGAGGCTACGTCTGTAAATCAATTTAAGGCCCTATGGAAAACATATTTGTTCACGTTAAATGAAGACTTTAATTAGTTTGTCTCAAGAAATTTATCCAACTACCGATAGTCAATGTATATCCTTTTTTTTTCTTTAAGTTTTGTACATGCACCTTTTATTTTTCTTCTGTTTGTTTGAATTGTTAATGGAGTATGTTTTGTACACAATTGTCATTATGTCAGCGTTGTTTGTTTGGATAGACATACTATTGTAAAGAGGTTCGAGCCTACATGTAGGAAGAGGTGCTAGAAAATAACTTCATTATAATTATTATTACTATTATTACCTAATTGCATAAGCCAAATAGAGTTCTGTGGTCAGGGATGAAAACTTTGTTGTGGTGTAAGACTCATAAATATGGCGTGGTGATATTTGCAGGGGCCTTGCAAGACAAATTTCGAGACATTACTTACTACACGGAACGCAAGTCCTAGCGATGCCTAGCGATGCCTAGCACCGACTCTGCACGTACGTTTTGATGCAATGCTTACTGTCCAAATCTCAGGGTTTGCAAACGTTCCTGGGGGTGTGACATAGAATGCTCTCAAAATTCTCGTAGTTAGGCATTGTCATGGCGCCGTTAGTCTTCTCAAAGACGTTGCTCCTTCTTTTAAGTCTAGGACTAGTAACGATTAAAATTCTAAATCTGGTTGAACATTGAGGCTTTTCCAGACCCGAAAAAGCCCGGCATAAACACGAGTCGAATCCGAGCCTTCATGCACGGCTGGCAGTTGGCGAAAACGGAGAAAACGGAGAAAACAAGAAGAATTTTTTAAACAGCGGGTCGAAGCAAGACAGCTGGTTTATTGAATAACAAACCTGTTAACTTTGAGATCACCAAAAAAAAATTGAGATTTAGACATTGGTGATTCCTTTAGCGGATCAACACAAGTGTCAGCCTAGACGTCTCTCTCTCGTCTGATTCTTCACCCCGAGTGAGTCAGGGACTTGATGCTATTCATGACGGAAGTTTCGCACACTGTGTATACCACGCCGTGACGCTTACATCAGAACGTAGCTGCAAGACGGGCAGTTCACTTCTTACTGGACACGCCGGGAGTGTGTAGCTACTGTTATGCACGTTATCTTACAAAACGCTAGCTATTACGCAGGATCTAAGGCGGTGGGAGATTCACTGCCTTCCCTACAGCCTCTACATTTTTGTGTAGTCGTTACGGCACGTAACACTAGGTTTGCGCAACCTCCTTAGTACTCACCCGGCGCTGCAGTGGAGCACGGTGGACAAATGTGTCTGTTGATCTGTAGCAGCAGAAGAGCCAGATAGCCCATGCCATCCAGGCTAAAGGCATCCGTTACGTCTTCAGCCAAGTCAACGAGCTCCGTGTCAGACACCATGGCGCCAATGCCTATGGAAACCAACCGGATATGGGCTGCGTGCGCAAGCTTAGCGGCCATCTTGGTTTGGCTTGGATTCTGGGAACGTCCGTCGGTGATGAGGATCCCGGCCTGTAGAAGAGATGGATAGGGTGGAGTAATGCTCCAGATATATGAGAAGAGAGGTTAGAGTGAAAAGAGGTTATTTTATATGGAGAATGGAATTTTAGAGAAGAACGTGTCGAATAAAAGGCTGTGTACTTTTGTGAATTTGTCTTCAAAAGAAAAAATACGAGAAAAATATGGGAATGGAAAATACTTTGAAAATAAAGGCATTATTGAAATATTTTGTTAATATCCTAAATACACTTATGTTGGTTGTTTTTGTGTCTACACCGACTATAAGAAATCATGACCCCGGCGCCCTCACTGAATGTTGAAAAGAATGGGGATTCGGTGACGCAGATTGGCGTCCATTGATATTGAAAAGTAAAGTGGACAGCCTTAAAGACAGAATAAATGGGTTGGCGGGCGAAATGGAGAGAGCCTCCTGTCTAAGATTTTTTCAATCATATGATCGATTTCTGAACAGTATTTGCGAATCTATGGCTGAGATAACAGCTCCAATGTCGTCATGGTAAAATTAATTGTAAGAACGAACCACGTGGGAATGGCTTATAAGCTTACATCCTCATCTTCTTAATCGGTTTGGCTGTGAAAAGATGCCACAATGCTGATCAATTAGGAATTGGTCAAAAGCATCAAAATCATTCTACGTACCTGAGGAATTCCGTGTCGTCCCCAGGTGGCGAACATCTGGGTCATCCTTGTGACAGCCCCGGCCAGGTTGCTGCCGTAGCGATGTGTGGCCAGAGTTCGAATGTGAGTCATCAGAACATGAGAATCGGTGCTAAGGTCAAGCACGTCATACACAAGGTCGCTGGAGAAACAAAAGCTCTTTTTTAATATTATAGACAAAATGAAATGATTTGGTGATATTTTATAATTATAGGTGAAAAATCTTTTATTACTCCAAGTTGCCAATGGCATACTTTTGTAATTTTTTTCTTCTACTATCATTAGCGCTCACATGTTATTCTACTACCATCATAAGAAATGTTCGCTTTTGAAAAGCCATCAGTATACCTACACAAAGCAACGAGAATTGTAAAAGTGTAAATTGGTGAAAGAAATAAAAACCGCATAGAACTGACAAGTAAAAACTTTGTTTAGACACAACTCCAATTGTTATTGACCGGTTGATTCTTTTTTTCTACCGATTTTTTCCATTCATTGAATTTTTAAAAAATGGAACACTACGAAATCATCAGGTTATTCTCACCTCACACTCTACTTGTTACTATTACTAATACCGTATGGCTTTATGACGCATCCGATTCGAAATGTTCAAGTTAGGTAATCAATGTATTTATTATATCACAATAATATTTATCCCCTTTTAAATGTAGTTATTGGACAGTGTAGGGTTATGTAGTCAACTATTTCTTTTTCCTGAGTTTTAACCATTTGTCTCGCATCCCCACGACCGAGTCTCCCAGCAGACCTGAAGGTGATGAGCCCCAGCCTGACGGCGTGCGGCCCCAGGTGTAGGTCGGCCACGAGCTTCAGCAGCGCCCGCTGTAACTGTTGGAAGGCTGCCAGGTTGCCCTGGAAAGACACGTCCACCATCAGCACCAGGTCCAGGGGCTGGTCACAGCCTGAACAGGTCATGGGTGGGGGGTGGGGGGACCAGAGGATAACATCGACACAGGTGTATTGCATGAGTCATTGAATTTTTCGCTGGCTCTGAATTTTTCATGCATTTTCATAAAATTTGATTTTTCTACGCTGCGGTCAGCACATACTGTTTAGAAAATCACGGATGGAGGAACAAGGAATGAGAATGACGAGTATAAGATAATAAACATGCAGATTAAGGGATCGTAGGAAAAGAAAGTATATCCTATATTTAAAATTAGAGAATTTTTTGCCAACCGCTGAGTGTTCCGAAAAAGGCTAAAACCTTTCAATTTTGTGTTCACAGGTAGGGTAATGAATCATTCCAGGAACATGGACCAAAGTCTGGATATTTTGAGGCTAAAACAGTGAGAATTTTTTTTATTGATTTTGATTTTGAATTTTTCGCTACAATTATACGCTAATTGAAAATTTGACCTAGATAAAGGTCAACCGAAAAAAAAATTACGCATGACTGAGGGCTATACCGCGCTTATTGACAGAGCCGAAGCTTAGTGTTTCTAGGCCAAGATCAGCAGTAGAACTGACATTGCTTAGCCTCGCTCTGTATTAAACTTCCGGTTGTTTGGGAAGCTTAGGGGACGTAAAACTTAGAACTTATGCCAGCCATAGCTGTTAGTTATATAAATTAAAAATTTAATCTTGCAATGGATCCAGATCCAGATCTACATTCAAGTACTGATAGTGTCTTTGACGATTATCTGGCAGGCGTTGCTACAAAAAAAACTCATGATTTAGGACCAAAGAGAAGGTGGAAGAGGGACAGGCAGATAGACGAGTATAAAAAGAGATGTAAAGACAAAGTGAAACTGAAATAGGCAGAAAGAAAGAGGGGGGGTGAACAGAGAGATAAATAATAGCGCCGAGCCTAAAATAACATCTTACTTTAGAACCTAGATCTAGATTATGTTATCAAAATAAACATTGCAGCATAAACTCGTGGTTTATGGTAAAAAAAGAAGGTGGGAGACGAAAAGACAGACAGACATTTAGGCCTACAAACAGACATGTAAAGACGAAGCGGGAGACAGAAAAAGAGAGAGAGAGTAGAGTAGAGATACGGACTTTAACAAAGAGGAGGATAAAAACGGTAGCAGACAGACATGTACAAACAGAATGTAGACAGAGCGAGCTGCAGTAGAAACTCTTTGTTCTGGGCCGAAAGAGAAGGTGGGAGAGGAAGAGACACACAGAGATG
>BMAT01011341.1:239985-252129 GCA_019649035.1 Elysia marginata
ACACCCTCCCACATCCATTACTGATGTTGTAGAGACTTACCAACTCACTATCATATAATGTATGAAGTTTACTTTTAAGTCCACATAGTTTTCCTCAATAACGAGTTTCTGTGAGGCGTTCATTGTTTTAGAATACAGGCCGTGCGTGCTATTAGTTTGTTTTTTTTTATCATTTACTTAAATAAGTTCAACTCTAAGTCTATGCCCTTTCTTTAAATAACGCGACAGAAAGGTAGACAGAGAGAATGATTGACAAAAGAGAGAGAGAGAGAGGGAGAGAAAGAGAGAGGTGGGAAGGAATAAAGGGGGAAGGAAGAGAGAGGTAGAGAAGAGGAGGCATAAAACAGACAGTTACGTGCAGACAAAACTCAGATCGACGTGCTGACAAAGTCTCGAGCAGTGATTGATGACAGAATTAAGAAAATAAAAGAAACTTCACATCAAAAGAGTCTCTGAGGGAATGATGGAGATGGGCATGAAATAAAAGAAAAGAAATACAAAAATTGGAAAAAAATGAATTTCCTTTTCGTTGGTGACAAAAAAAAGTTCGTTTGAGCCTATAGGATTCGGGAGGCTATGTCAAAGAGGGAAGGGGGTGGGACCTCTGTCACGATTACATTTCATTCACTGGAACAAGTTTTCTATGCCAAGACAAAAACTTGCCTCAAAACGAAGCTACACACAAAAAGCAGATGGTAATACAAAAACTTCAACTTTGATCTGAAAATTAGGTTGCCTTTTAACGTGTTTATATGTGAAGAGTTTTGTTTCAGAAAAGTCGAGACAACACAGGTTAGATCTAGCAAGAATTTAGCGATGCTTCGTTGCTGCTTGGTAGGAAATAAGGCTAAAACATGGCAGCTAAAACTTTTCTCTCCTACACATTAGTACAACCGACAATGACAGTCCAAGTTGTCCTTCGTGTTTATAAAGGATCAGAACCAACACTTTTTTTTTAAATATTTCTGAAGTAAAAAGAAGTATCGATTCAATTTTATTATTCAAGTCTTTCCTAAGATGTAATGTAGCCTAATTCCTTATTCTTACGATACATTTCTTGTAGATAAGAAAAACTGACACTTATCCTGTAACCAATTCTAATTTTAATTTGAGGAACAACCATTTAAAGAAAGAGTTTTTCTCTTTTTCTGTAATTTCGGTAAAATTGCACTCTAACACCCATTCTCGGACGAAATGATGGTATGAAATATAGAGTTTAGTCCCTTTAAAGAAAAGATGTAGTGAAAACCCCAGATTCATCAACTAGTAACTTTAAAACAATAGATTTGCGATGATTAAAACCTCACAGATTCGATTTCAGCATAGCAAAATCAATCAGATAACAATTTTTTAATGCCTGGGTGTGAGTTGAGTGTTAGAACGCAATAATAACTTTAACCCTAAAAAAATGCATTGCTCAAACTACCATCGCTTTGCTATGAAGAAATTGTGACATCGAACTCTTTTAGGCATGTAGAGAGACATACTTCTGTATGGTGCAGATACATGAACCCTCCCAAAATCAAAATTAAAGAAAATAGAGGCATTTGAAATGTGGATCTATACACGTCTGGCCAAGATCAGCTGGAAAGACAAGAAAGCGAATCAAGAAGTATGCGAACATTTGGGCACAAGAAGAGAGCTAGTTAACACCATAAAAACAAGAAAAATAAAATATTTTGGGCATATTAAAAGGCATGCCAGTTACCTGAAAGATGTTTTGGAGGGCAAGATAGAAGGCAGCAGACCCAGGGGAGACAGAGAAGACGGTGGACCGACGACATTACGGAATGGACAGGAAAAGATATACACCAATGCACTGTGGAGGCCCAGGACAGAGCAAAGTGGAAATCCGTTTCTAGTCAACCCCTGGAACAGGGACGGCACAGAGAGTGAGTGAGTGAGAGAGACATTTATATTTTGAGTAAAACTAGTTTCTCTTGCTACTTGTATTGATGAAGTACTGCAACAACAAATTTTTTTTATTTTATGTTCATGGCATAGTTTCGTGACATGATAAAATGGCGCTGATTTTTTGGACACATTTTGCACTCTATGAAAAAAAGCGGTAACCGGAAAAACACACATAAACAAATTACTGTTTCGCCCGCTACCTAGCTTCGGTTGTTGAATTCTGTAGAATATAAGTCAGGTCTAGATCTGCGATCTAGTTTACGTGTCTAAAAACTGTGCTTGAATCCAGAAATTGATTTACATAATCTAAATTTAGAGCCAGGTCTAGAAAATATCTTGATATAGAGTCTGGATCGGTCTTAATCTAGCCTAAGTTTTCGGGCGCCATTTTTCTTCCCATTTCGGCTCTGGTCACAGGTTTTAACCTAAAGGACAATAATATTATGCTCTGTTTGTCAGTTTTCTTACATTGCATAAGGTGAACGTCCTGTTACGTTATGCTAAGTGTAAAACATCATTTTAAGTAGTTGGTTCCCAGCTTTTGCATTGCCTATAAGAGGCAAACAATTGCGAATCCTTTCCTCCGAATCATTAAGTGGCCTTGATTGTTTCCAAAAAGAAAAAAAAATGTGCCCAGCTTAAAAATCCTACTTTTGTACTATTTTTCACTATGCAACAATAGTAGATAATACTTGTAATGTTTTGAATTTAAAACCATTTTAGTTATATATTTAAAAATTACATTCAAACTTTACAAGCATTAGGAACATAGAGAAAGTTTTAAACAAAAGGGGGTGTTCTGAAAAGTTTCGTTTACTCTGACTAGGTGTCACTTTTTACGTTTCTCTGCCGATGCTTTTCCCGTGCACTTTTATTGTGATGTATATAACATGTATAGTTCTAGTTCTAAAAGCTATTTCAGTCGTACAGAAAACGTTCAGACAAAGTGGACGGCAAGACAAAAATACCAACGCCATTCACACTCTAAACTATCAAGTATTTTGAGGAGCGTAGTGGCGACATTGTTTAAGCTATGTTTCTCTAAATGGTAAGGCGGTGGGTGCCGAAGCATCTATAAGTCGAAGGTTCGAATCATACTAGGGGCGAACATTTCGGGCATTCCACTAAAAAGCTTACTTCTCTCCACTGCTAATTTCATACCTTTATAACTCTCCAATCAAGTATTCTTAGACAAATCAAAGTCATGACCTTTTGGAATTACGCCGAACATTTTAGGACAAAATTGCAACACGAATAAGTTCTTGTCCCATCATGCTCTGCGGTCTTTCATGTTTCCTGTTTCCGGCGAGGCGGATCTTCTCGGTGAGAAATTTCTCATTGCGCTTGGATCTTCTCGTCTGCCCAATCACTGTGTATCAGTGCGCGGTTGTTTTCTCAAACTCATTAAGCGCGGATTAATCGTCAAGTTTACACGATAATGATACTCTGACGAAGGTAAATCAAAGCACAGATAACCGCACTAGACCTAGAATCTAGTAGATTTAGAGGGGCTTGGTCGCACATTTGGCCAAACCGAAATCAGGCTTGTTTGTTGACGGGGTGTTCTCTGTCTCCTTTAAGATACCGGTACATGTAATATGAGCCACGTAATTTACAGTTCAATGATTATGTGAAGTTTACCAATATTTTTACAAAAACTTTACTTGGCATATTTTAGATCTAAACAGGTTCTCAAAATAAAATCAGTATCAAGTTGTCCGTCCTTGTTATCAATCATTAATTTGAAAAAAAAAAACGTCGTTTCCAAGTTTATTAACTTTTTCAAGTAAAGATGGTAAGCAGAGATAATGGTTATGAAAGAGGCGAGTGTCTCTTTTAAGCTTCTACCTTTTGGCGTGGAGGTATGAATATAAAAGATTCAAATTTCTCAACATTCCTCTCTCTCTCTCTCTCTATCTCTCTCTCTATCTCTCTCTCTATCTCTCTCTCTATCTCTCTCTCTCTATCTCTCTCTCTCTCTCTATCTATCTATCTCTCTCTCTATCTCTCTCTCTCTCTCTCACCCCATCTTCTTCTTCTTCTTTTCTCTCCTCCCGCTCTGTCTGCCTGTCAGTCTGTCTCACTCCTTCTCCCCCCCTTCTCTCTCTCTAGTAGTAAAGAAAGATAATCATAAACTTAGATCTAGCAACAGACGAGACAAACGACAGAATAAGACCGCACCTGTACAAGACAGAACATCAACAAAGAAGAATTCGAACCCGCACCACTCACCGGTACCTACTGCCTTGTCGAACGAGAGACTAGAACTGTTATCTCGGCCTTCCATGTTTCGATAGGTTTCTGTCTTTCTCTATACTACTTTCTATTTCTCTCTCTTTCTCTGCTATTTATCTCTCTCTTTCTCGCGCTCTCTCTATCACTGTCTCTCTGCCTCTCTTTCACACACATCTTTTCTCTCATTCCATAAAGTTCTATGTCTTTCCCCATTAGCATTCCATTGAAGGGTTCTCTGTCCGTGTTTCACATATGAGATAAACAGGTTTTGAATGAAATTTTCTTTGATAGCTGACTCTGTACATATCAACATCCTTGAATTTAATTATTTTAATTTTATTACATAATTGTGATAAAACAGTTCAAAGCTTTTGGTGTTTATTTGGCTTTGCCTGGATGCGCTAAATGTTGAATGGTGAAAGTCTCGAGTGAAATCGGGTCACCTTTAATTCAAAATTATTTCTAGTGTTGCTGTTAGAACATTAAGTTTTAAAAGTAACTAGCCTCAAAGAAGAAAGCAGAAAACTTGTGAATATCTAACAAATTTTTACTCAACCTTCTCTAAAATAGAATACTGGATTAAATTTTATAAAATATAGGGCGCATTCATGATAACAGGTCTTTTTTTCCCTAGCTATGTTTGAAACCATCTGGTGATTTATGTACGCCTACAGAATTCAGGGACACGTCATAAGAATAAGTCTAGGCTCTTTAAAAATACCTGCCAAAATATTTTATTTGCCAGGCATTTGATTTCCCTGTTATCATAATTTTTGCATATGTTAATGTTAAAATTCTTGCTGTTCTTCTTCTTCTCGTTTTCTCACATTCAGCCATTTTATCGTCATACAATGAGAATAATCTTGATAGTTGTTATATGTTTCCTGTAGTTGTCGTCAAAATCCCAGTGCAGTGCAATGAACGTTGCTTATTGTACCACAGGTTGGCGTCATGTTTTAGTGGTAGATACTAGCCTGTCGTACAGAGAAGTCTGGGCTTCGGTCTCTTACAGGGTAGGTCGGCTGTGAATTCTTTAGAACAGCTTTTTTCACACAATTTCCTCGCCTCAGCTTAACGTTAAATGAGTATCCACGCTTTAACGGTAAAAACTCAGGTCAGATTCTTACAGAGGTGCGCTTCGAATACTGCTCCACTCTGAGTTCAGAAATTAAGTTGGTTCGTAATGGCCTGACTGGGAATCTACGTAAGTCGCTTAGAGCATTAAGAGGCTCAGGCGCTCTATGAAAAAAACTCTCTTTACTTGAAACATAACTGCGGAAACCCGTCGTTCTTAGCGTAAGATTTTCCGAATCGAGGTTGAATAAAGTAAAGAAAGGGTAAAGGGGTGTAGACCTACTCTAGCAAGTTTGAATGAAAGAGTACAAGTTGGCAGATTCTGACATCTACGGACCTACGAGACCCAATCTGCTGCTGTGAAAGCCGCCTGGCAGTGCCCACTCTAGTCTACAGTGAAGGCCGCGATGTTAAACCCTGGGGACAAACTTCGCTGTCTTCGGCCAATTTTTGTCCATTTAGGTGTCACAAACAAGAGCGTGAACAACTTACGGCGGGCTAGTCAAGGGGAGATGAGCGGGATTAGAAGAGGGATATTTACGCTCTTTTCATAGATACATACGGCTGTGGCAAAAAGCGCCGCTTGTGATGGTGAACAAAATATTTTTTTTAGAAATAACATATACAGTTAAAGTACCCAAAAAAGAATTGTTTTTTTTTAATTGCTTAGATGTATGCGTAAAATTATATCACTTTTCTTGGTAAGAAATTTTTTTTTAATGAATTGCTCATGGAAAATTGTTAAAATGGTCACACCCAACATCTATTGCCCGGCATCACAAGCGACAGACTTTTAATTATTTTCTTCTTTTTTTTTACTTATCTGTAAGGCCTCTTTATAAACTTTACAAAATACGCAATGATGCAGACTAAAGGGGATACGTAGGAAAGCTAATTAAAGAATTGTGTGTTTTTCTTTGTTATCTTAACTTTGCCCAGCATCTCAAACGATAGGACCAAAATCTCATATATTGAGTAACTGTAGGATTTCTAGGCCTCTGTTTGAGTTTACTATAGAATGATCTACGGTGATGGCACAAGAGAGGACTTATGTCCAAATCACGAAATGTAACGATGTCTACCGAAATAAAGATATTACAGACCTTTAGCACACGCACCGTGTCTCACTACGCGTACGTGAAAATCGGGAAAGCAGATTGAGTTACTATAAAAATAATGAAACCAGTTTCTAAAAATAGACCCACCGACGTTCTATTTTTAGAAACTGATTTCATTATTTTTATAGTAACTCAATCTGCTTTCCCGATTTTCACGTACGCGTAGTGCGACACGGTGCGTGTGCTAAAGGTCTCTATTACTCGACGCCAGTAATTTTGATGGATTTCTGCCAACATCTTCATTGTAAAAAACTGAACTGACTGTTAATCTTTAGTTCAATTGACTTCTGTGTGCAATTCAAAACCATTTATTGAGCTGAGTCAAACCTACAGCAGAGATAGCCACATTTTTTAACCATGTGTCCTGTAACACAGCCCAGTAAATACCATAGCTGATTGCACAAAGCAAATAGTAATGATAATCCACGGATAGATGAAAAGGTAATACGTTTATTATTATTGATATTCATATGATTATCATTACTGTAACTGGCCGAGTTGCTGTTTTCTGCGAATGGTGAAAATGGACTATGATGAGACCAAAAGAACCTGATCATTAGGACTAAACTCAAAACTTCTAGGATCACCGTAGATCTCACCATCTTCATTTACCGCTGTCTCGTCTCTGAGCTCAGTGTATTCGGTGGATTAAGTTGTTATCAGTACAGCAATCTCAATCTGCGTCCTTCACGCCGTCTGCGCATGTGTATAGAAGTCAAAAGGTGAGTGGGAGGCGCGATGAAAAGGATTTGCAGAGCTTAACCTCTAATCCCTAGACATCTCTGAGCGCCGTTTTGCCTGGCAGTGCTGAAATCATGACTTGGCCGGAAATTTCAAATTGCATCTTTACTTAAAATACTCCAAAGGGTAACATAGGTTTGCGACGGGTGTTTTATATGCAAAACTGGGCACTCTTAAACTACTGCGGTCCCTCAAGGCTTTGCCAAGTCGATAAAAGTATATCGATATCAATTCTTTCATGTACCCAGAGAGTGCGATATAAAATGTAGCTATTTAAGTAGTCGATATTGATATATCGACCTGGCATAGTCTCGAGCGGCCGCAATTGTTCAAGAGCACCCAAAGCTGACATATTTGATGTGACATGAATAGAATAAGAAAAATTGTGGAAACAACAATTGCGCACTAAAAAAATTTTTTTTTAAGGATTCAGGACATTTAATCAGAGAAAAGTGTTTGTAAGTGATTGCCATTGGTGCGATTATGTCTTCCCTGTCTAGTCAGCAAATCACTTAGAAAGGCTAATCAAAGGCCTTCCCTGTGAAACTTTGTGAAGCACAGAGGTTACATTTATTCTATGTTTCTCTCAGTAGAAACACGGTGCGTGCCAGAGCTACCACGAGGGAGGTTTCGAATTATAAGGCAAACACTTTTTTCGGTAACTTGACTTCAAACCTACCAAATCTTTCAATAGCTAGTGATTGCGCAATGGCTTCCTTCACTACATATTTTACTTTCTTACATTATGATTGATGTCAGGTTAACCTTAAACTGTTGTCGATTGTTCTCTGTGTTTTGTAGTATCTATAGCTAGGATAGTTGCTTCTGAATATGACAGTTATTTTTGTTGCTAGTTGAATCTTTACTTTTAAACTAGCCAGTCATTTAGGACTAAAAAAGAGACCTTCGCAAAGAAACTTCCAAAGTGTAGTAGCAAACCGTCGATGCACTTAATGCAATGTTACTTTGAGGGAAAGGGTGGTGGGAAGTCATATGACGCCTACTGAAGAATGGAGTCATCCAAGAAACACTGTGTCTAGGCTCTTGACACGGGAAGGTAGATCATAGTTAATAGATAGATAGATAGATAGATAGATAGATAGATAGATAGATTGATAGAAAATATAGAGAGATGGGGTGGTGAAGACAAATCCTATAAGAGAGAGGAATAGAGAGGGAGAGAGAGAATGAGAGAGAGTGAGAGAGAGGCGTAAAGCGTTACAAACCATTCAGATAGGAACAAATGCGCCAAGATAATGCATGGCTGGTTGTTTTGAATAGTAGGCTACAGATAGAAAAGACACGCATAAGCTACACTATTTATAGTTTATATAAGTTACTATTTATTTGATTCAAAGAGGAAGGAAAGACGGCAGTTAGTAGGCTGATTCAGCGCAATCGTATTACGACCCGACCCCAACCATACTTTCTCAGTTAAAGATGCTCTGTTTCTTCAATGACCTTCGACTCTTTACATAGACCATTGCTCTGGATAATCCTACTTACTGCAGTCTTTCCTTTCTCTTTCAATCAAAACAAATTATAACAGTCAAACTTTCCGTGTGGTATTGCTGTACAATCCTTTAAAAAAAGGTTCGAAAGGGTCCCATAACAGGCGGTGTCGAAACGCGGGTTACTTTTCAATTTGGACATCAAAGCACTACTAAAGAAAACCTCTTTCGATTCTTTGCTCAGGCTATACTTCCTTAATCTAAATATCCCATACGAAACCAAGTCCTTCCACTTGTTTCCTTTCTTGCGATTCCTGAGACTTACTTCACGGCTTATTTCTCATTGTCGAGCATAGGATTAGGTATTGGTACTAACAAAATTTCACAAGTAGTAGAGACTTTGCACATCGTTTCGGCCTGGTGAAGAAAGTCGGTCACATTATGGACTAGGAAAGTGTGGCGTGCCTCCCTCGCGACTCATTTGAGCAAAGGTTAGAACATTAGAAATCAGCACTATGAACATTCGAAAAAAAATCAAAAGAAATAATATAAAATGTAGGAAATTATAAGGAATCTAGAGAACAAAGTCAACCAAAAGGAAAAAGCAACATTAATATTAAATGAAAACCTATGACTAAAATCACTACTTACCAACCGGGTCATTTTAATGACAACAGAACAAAGGCGAATGGGAGAAAAATGAATAGCGATAATAGCGTTAATGCGGCCCCTGTTCTATATAGTTTCGAATCATTGGTTTTCGGGGTGTCTATATATTTATTTACAGGGGTCATACTAATCAAAGCACTCCCGGTGTTTAAGTCTAACTGCATTGATTGTGTTCAGAAACAATTTAAACAAAATTAAGTCAAGAAAGTTTCGAGTAGGCCCGGGTCTGGATCTATATGTACCTTACTTCTACATCAATCTTCTGTTGGATGGGATCATCACAGTCCCAGATCTGGGTCTAAATGTACCTTACTTCTACATCAATCTTTTGTTGGATGGGATCATCACAGTCCCAGATCTGGATCTATATGTACCTTACTTCTACATCAATCTTTTGTTGGATGGGTCATATTGTTAATTACTATCACTCTAGAGTAAGTAAGAACGTTGTAAAATGTCTCGCAAACCGTCAAAATGAGTCGGATGTCGCAATTAGCTGTAAAAATGTCATGATACACTGAGAACTGCAACATAAAAAAACGAAGGAAATTATCACATATTTGTAGCAAGATATAAGATTTTATGTAGTTTTTGAATGTACAAAATAATGTAACTACAGTTTGTTCTCGTGTTAAAACTTCCCACACTCAGGTTTGAAATGGTTGAAAGAGATACATCAAATGGCTGTAATATTAGTAACAACAACAACGATAACAGCAGCAACAAAAGCAGCAGCAACAACAGCAGCAACAACAAAACCATCGATTGAAATACGCTGTCTTTTATTCGTATTGCTTACACATACAAATGTCCGTCCATACGGATTAAGATAAACAATAAGTGACTTACATTTTGTCGACAATGAAAAGTACGGAAACACAATTTTTTTCATGAAACAATATAGGCCTACGTTTAAGCAAAGTGTTAAAGAAAACCAGATTGAATGAAAGGGATAGACGGAGAGAGGGGCATCAGTAAATAAAGTGGAGTTGCGAAGCCGATAGAGAAAGAAAAGAATATAACTCTTAGTTTTGCTGCGCATGTGGTTTGTCATTAGTTGGTAGAAAATGAAGAAAACACGGGCAGTTTGACAATCTAACATCGCCGCTATTACTGCTATAAAGCTCAATTTGTGTTGAAGCATTGCGTTTTTCTTAGTTTATATTCTGGGATTTTCTTGAAGAGTTTGATGCAAAGCGGGTAAGACAAGGGGATAGTTTGGCTACACTTCACGAAAGCGCTTTTTTTACATCTATTTGTCCTACCAATCAAAGATGGTAATGCCCTGGTTTTCACTTTGAGGCTCACTTTTGTATGGAAAGTCATATCAAACATGTTTGCAGAAAATTGCCACTGCCATCTTTAAAAATATTGGAAACATTCAGGAACTAATCGATGACAGTACTACTCAACTACTTGTACATTCTTTCAGAACCAGCAGGCTAGACTATTGTAACTCCACTTTGGGGAGAACACCGAATTATCTGATAGGTAGCCTACACTGCAAAGGTTCAAAACAAAGCAGCCCTGTTAGTTATTCACAGATCGAAATTTAATAATCACAGAAAATAAAAAAAAGGTTACACTGACCGCCGGTAAAAAAAATCCTGCATTTATTTTAAAATTTTCTGCCATATTTTTTAATGTTTAAACGATCTATCCCCTGCTTATTCACAAGAATTCTTATCATTATAGAACTTAAAAGGCTTTAATATCGAACGACTCCATTTTACTAATATGCCATCCTCGACTTTTTAAAATGAAAGCGTTCACTGTCATAGCTCCTAAGATCTGGAATGTTTTGTGGGAATAGACTAAGAAAAGAAACACAATTGAATAGTACGACGGAAATTTGAAAACTAAGTTTTTAAAGAATATTATCCTGTGTTGTTAGAACAACGGCATTAATTTTATGTTCGTGTATGTAACCGTAAAATTTCTCAAGACAAGGACAGTGGCTGCTTTAGATGGTATAATAGTTTTTATGCATTCGCAATGTAAAACGCTTCGCTTCTTCTTTAATGTTACACTCTTTCACAATGGTTTAAACTATAAGGAAGGTGACTTTATTCTACTAGGGGCCTACAACGTATGTATTAGCGCCACCGAGTAGTTTTAGGTGGAATTTAGGAGCTCTACTGGTGATTTATTATTAATAATAATAATATCGTTATCATTAAGATAACTTTGATCTTATGGGCACCCTCTAGCTTTTGCGTGCTTTGGCATGAAAGTGCTTATCGCCGACATTCTCCGACAGTTTAGTGAGTTTTTATGCAGAACTTTTCCCATATCTGTGTTCCAACGGGCTTTGGACCATTATGCCGAAGCGATGAGGTTTTATAAATTTTTAAATGTTGCTTTTTTATTGTTTGTACACATGTATTAAAACCAAAGATCTTGGTAGTCATATAATAATATACATTATTTAAAGTTGGGTGGGGGAAACTTTTTGGCGATAGTTACGTGAGGAAGTCTAGTTGAGTGGCTTCTTTATTTGCTTGATAGCCTTCTTTGAGTCGTTTTTTTACATCGCTACCGCTTGCCTTTCAGCGGTCTCCAACGGCCTTGTATTGGTCATGGATGTTTCATTACAAGAAGAGTATAACTTCGTATCATCCGCGTAAATGTGATTGTTGATATTGAAAGATGGTAAAGATCACTCACGAGTTTAGGGGTTTATTAATATGAGACCAAACAGAGACCTGTGCGGATTTGAAATTTAATAATGCTTAGGAGAAAACGATGTACGTTTTTCATAGCTATTGTTTGGACTCTGAGGGGTATGATTTAAACCAGCCCAGCTTTCTCTCGTCTAACTAGATTTGGTGGGTGTGTTAAGGCTGGCATGTTTCTTACAGTTGCTTCCGATCAGAATGCATTATTTAGATTTTATCACAGAAAGTGGTTTTGATTGATTGATTGAATGGTATTTTTACAAG
>BMAT01011341.1:265801-279311 GCA_019649035.1 Elysia marginata
TTAAATTCATTTCATGACCACTATTTAAAACACTGTACTTGATTTAGTATTATATTGTCGAATTATACTTTTGAAATGCCCTTTTTTAAACGAATTTCATCTGATGTGTCTTGGTTGTAATAGGTATGAAAGAGAAACTTTTTTTCATCTTTTATGCTTGTTTTTGTAAAGCACGTTGAGATTTTATTTGGTTGTAAAACGCGCTATATAAAGGAGTTGTATGTCACAATTTTCAAATGCCAAGGCACTCTAATTTTTTAACAGGTCATTTTTCTGAACTTCCAAAAGTTATAAGTTTAATAAAATTATGAAAATTATGTAGGAAGATAGAAGAACTTGGGTCGTTTTAAAATATATATATATGTAACAAAAAAGGAAACCTTGGACTTTTAAAATACCTTTTCTCATATTGGAATTCCTGATATCAGACTGACTGGGATTCGTCACAAGCCATTTTATTTTTTTTTAAATGCTTCCTAAACACCATAAAGTCTGCAAATGACTATCAATATCAACCAGTCCTTAATCTGATTATAAATTACAAAGTTAAAGTCCAGTCCAGCAATTTCTCTCAGAAAACTGAGCCATTGAAAACTAAATCTAAAGAGTTCTAAAAATACATTGTGTTTCTGACGAAAAACCTTCCCTTCATATTTTATTGCACATATGATAATAGAATCAAACATTTATACACTCTTCCATCTACTTTTTTACAAAAGCAAATATAAATAGGACCACAGCACAGAAAAAAAATGTAATCTTTTCTTTAAAAACAAAATATTTTCATAAAAAGGGATGAAACTCCCTGCCATTTTTAATAAACTCTTTACTTAATCCTACCAGTACCACATTGGATCTAAATGACCTTGACCTATAAATCATATGAAATGTGCCCATGACGAATGAGTTGGGAATCAGAAATTCTTTTAAAAAGAAAATACCATTCAAAGGTCTAATTTTTTTTCTCTATACTTTAAATCAACATAAGTTTTAGTACCCGTATTTTTCCACATAAAAGTGATAATTATATAAAATTTTTCAAATTTGAGGCTTGGAAAATTCTCTGGTTCAAAACAGAAACGCATTTGAAGGTGAAAATCGAGACATGCAACTCATTCACCCTGGATGCAAGACATACAGAATATGACAAGTCCAAACATATTGGTGTCGAATTTATGCTTTTGCCAACAGTTTTTTTTTTTCAAATATGAAATGTTCTAGACCCAAACAAGTTTTAAAAATTTTACCTATAAAGATGACACCCTTTTGTACAAGGTCAGGTCGTTTTCGATCCATATAAATATTTATGTATCAAAATACATTAGCTGAACTCTATGTCTGTTACTAAGTATTTCCCTGGAAAACTAGACAACTACTTATATCTGCTTATTGCAGCAAATACAATGTCTGAACTTGCAAAGAACATGCAGCGGTTATCTGTTTGGTATGTGGGATCTGAATCTCAGGTTCTTGATTTGATGAGAAGAGTTGAAGAGAAATTGTTTCCTCTGTGTTTGTGCTGCTCTTACAAAAACATGTTCCCAATTTAAACACTCGACCTGTGGCTAGGTTAGTAGGTAGGTTAATTGCTCGACCTGTGGATGGTAGGGTTAAGTTTCACCAGAGAGTTCAAGTCAAAACACAGTTGAAAAATAAAAAAAAAGAAAGCCACCCTCATTTCTATCAGCTCTTGTTCTGTTTTCGTTTGCTTCTGCGTTCACATCTTGGGCACACACCTTTCTTGGCAAAGCAATGTCTGGAGAGCGGAGAAGACAAGAATAACTTGAACTTTTCATTTGTATTATAAAATTTCATCATTGACAAAAAACTGTAGATTTAAAGGAGCTTGTTCCAGAAAACTACAAATTCTTGTTTGTACAGTGATGCTTAAAAAGAGGTACAGAATGAGGTCCATATATTACAAACCTGATCGATTTGAACATTTGCTGAATTTAATTTAAATACATATCCTTAGATTACCAATATTCTTTTTCTTTGGTAATGTATACTGATCATTCAGTTTTTTGAATAATTCAAAGTTAATTTTTGCTCACATGAATTCATAATATTCAAATTTTTTTTTCGTTCTCATTTCTCTGAACAAAGAAATAGAAAACTCATGAGTTCAAGGTAATTCACCTGATTTTAGGGCGTTCTTTTTTTAAACAACAGCTTGCAACACTTGAACACACATCAAATGTCACAAATGTAAAATGTTCATATACTAATGAAAGCAGACAGAGAAATAAAAAAAAAGAATTTAAATAAAAAGAATGAAAGAAGCAGGTGCAAGGGAAAGAATCCTATCTTGTGACTTGCAGGCGTAGAGCTACCTGTGTAAAACACTGGAGCATGTTGGGCACACGACTGCCGTGTTGTCAAACGGGAAGAGAACCTCCTTGTCCTGACACAGCTCACAGCAAAACCCTCGACCTTGACATAGCTGTGAAGAGAAAGACAGGCCGACAACTTGCAATCAGTACTAGTAGGAGAGTGTATGGTTAGTCATTCATTATAATATTATTATAACAATAAAGTTAATGGAATTAATATTTATGGTGATAATAGTAATTACAACAAATGATAAGAAAGGAAAAGAGACTACAAAATACAAGCAGACAACTGCACTGCTATATAAGAGTGAAACAGTGAGCATGCTTAGCTAGTAAGCTGTGCCACTCACTTCACAGTCCACTTTGATGTGCTGGGCCCATGAACTGTGAACCCTCACTAGCTCAGGCAGGAGGACTTCCTCCGTGTCCAGTAGGTCCTGAAAATCACACCAAGACAGCAAGTTTACATTGTTTTGTTAAACAATTTTACTTAATGCAAAATATTTTTAAAATTTAGATACTGTTTGGTGGTGGATGTAAACACTACCATGAGTGATCAAGTGGCTAACTGCCATTACCGAACCATTTCGGGGTGAGGCGCATAGACTTATTACTCCTGAACCTGAAAGGGTTTGGTTGACATTCCTGTATTTTTCATTATTTAGACGCGACAAACTTTTGCCACTTCAGCAGCCAGCAGTACTTCTTTCCCTTCAAATTAATTGTTATTTGAGCTAAATCCATTGGTAAAAGTTAGAGCAGATTTGTGACGGCGACTCAACGAGACATAGATCTAGTTTCAGTTTCAGCTTGACCTAGACATCTAAACATGGCGCGGCAAAGAAGGTCATTTAGACTTAGAGTCTATAGATCTTTTTTATAAATGCAGGATTTGATAAAGATGAATCTGATATTGATGCAGATGAAACTATAGCTTATGATGATAGAGACTTAGATCGATGTAGATTTTGTCAAACAAAGTGACCAGTCATCAGATAAGACTGGGCCAGACTTTTTTTTCTAAGCCAAGGTCTACAGCCTACATGTGAAATGTAATTTAAAAAAATCAACCAAAAAAAGCAATTTTAAAAAATATTACAGCATTGCAAACTTCAATTCTAATTTCATAATAGTTACACAAAATTTTAACACACGAGTGTAAAGAATTGAGACACAGTGATCCTTTCAAAAATGTGCAAAAAAGCCGGCGTTTTTCACTTGGTCAGACCTGAAACCTTTGGCAGCAAGTGTGTCAAAGATCTGTGAAATCAAACAATTCAGGGCATTGGTTCTAACTTTGTTTTCCTCAAAGTAAATCTTAACAAAACATTTTTACTCTTGACATTGATAGGACAATGTTGACAATTTCATTTTTGATTAGCAACTAGGGAAAATTTTTAAAAAATAAATATGATTTGAAATTTTAAACTGGAGACTGATCCATGCTCATTAATTTAAAAAAATTTTTTTTCACTCTTCCCAGCATTTACCTGCATAGAATAAATATCTGAGTTTTCCACAAAGTGTTGCCTCGACTGAAGCATCAATAGCAGCTTTGCTTTCATGGCACTGATGCAGGACAGAATGTATTTCTTCATGATCATCATCTCCTCTCGCAGTTTCTGAGGACAGCAAAATAGATGCTCGCTAAATGAGAATTGAGAACACAAAGCATGGGAAAACTGTTTGCCCAGGTTGGATCAAAATATGGCTATGGTACACAATACAGAACGCAGGATTCTTTATTCATCCCACATTGGGAAATTAAAATAGACAGGCTCAAATCTAAAAAAAATCGCATGTAAAGAATTAGAGTTAAATATAGTAAAAGGAATACTAAAACTCAACAGAGTATATGTACATGTATGAAACATACTTAGATATAATCAAATATTACAGTATTACAGTACTAAGAGTACAAATAAAATAAGTCACCTAAAAAGTAGATTCTCCTAGCTTTATGCCTTATTCAGACATTAAAAAAAGTTCTGCAAAGCAAATTGATGCAATTAGTTGTCAAAATTGTTAATGAATTTCAAAGTTGATTATTTCATAAAGGCAACTGAAGAAAAATTTAGGTAAGTTATTAATTTCTGAAAATACAGGTACTAGTATAAGTAGAAGTCCTAAGAAAACTGTCAATTCTGACATAAGAACATTTTATAAGTGGACCAAATACTCTGTCATCTAGCAGTGGGAAGGACAGGGTGTGGCGTGTGTGAATGAGAGAGCAAGAGGTAGAGAAAGAGTTGGTGAGACTATGAAAGTAACACAAAAAAGATGGAAGCTTTGTAGCTTACAGACATTGGTAAGTGTATAGCCTACTTCTTTCACAACACTACTAGCTAAGCTTCATTCTATCTCCCATTAACACTGAATAAGTCGGAGGTGAGAAATTTCAAGTTGAGAAAAAAATCTTTGTAAAGTCTTTTTTTTTTCAACATTTTAAAATCAACAAAAATTTTTATATCTTTCCACCCGGCTTTGATAATTTTATGACATGATGAAAGCTCGGAAGCTCAGAAAACTAACTTGTTCAAACCCGTGATGCCTCACAGTGTAAAAATACTAAGTCCACCTTGTTTAGACAGGTTAAGAGACAAGTGAAAAGCAAAGGGAGTCATCAGACCAAGACTTGCCTTGATTTGTAACAGCTCTTTAGTCTTTAGAAATAAAGAACTTCATCTTGAAAACCGCTTTCTTAGTTGTTTTGACTTTAAGTGCTCTTGTAGTTAAATTTTGCAAAGGTTTACTTTATGATCTCAAAGCAAAAAAAGAAGGGGAAAAAAACGATTTCAAAATAACTTTTCAAACTTGGCCAGAAGTATAAGAGAGACCGCTCATTAGATCTAGGGGCGGGGTATTTTACTATTCATATTTTGAGCAAGACTTAGTGAAAAAGAAGCAACATGTAATTGAAACACATTCTGACCCTGACCCTGACTTGAAGGTGAAGGTCAGGAGTTTGATCCAATTTTTGGTGGAAAAAGCATACCTTATATTTCAAAAAAAAAACAACAGATGACAGACCAATGTGAGTGATGTAAAGAGAAAAACCACAAACTATCACACACACAAACAGTCCAAATGAGTCAATTGCCATAATTTTCAAATCACAAGGTACCGTTTACCAATGTCGAAACTTGCATGACATTATCAATATGTTGAGAAAAGGCACTACAATTTCTCTTGATTTTAAATAATTGAGAAAAGAAGGAAAAGTAGGAAATTTTTAAAAAGCATTTTACTCAGATGTAATTTTAGACATACACCTCACTTGGACTGGTTGTAAGACAAATAATACAGAGGCCTTCTGCCTTTATTGAAGCGCTTGGGAACAGTTAATTTAGTTCAAAATATCAGAAGTTTGAGTTAAAGGATATTTCATATAGAAAAAAAAACTAGTTGAGACTCTTACATAGATTTGAGTCAGGCACAAATTTGAGTTATCAGATTTTTCAGTTCAGAGGAATTCACTGTACTTTATGGCCTCTTTGAAAAACTTTGAAGACTGATTTCCGACAAGCTTCAAGAAAAATTAACTTTGCCAGGTTTTTGAGAAGTTTCTCTCACCTTAATCTCATTCAGCTGGTCCACGTAGCCGAACAACATTGGATTGACATCCTGGATACGGATCACGGCTTTTTTATACATCAACCTCAGGAACTGCTTGGATGCTCGGCACACCTAGAGTTGAGATTGGCGTATGATAGGGGTGGGAATAGAACAAGTGTAGTAAGTATATATGTGAAACTTTGAATTATCTAAAAATCGATTCATAAGAGCACATTACAAAAAAGAATTATTGTTTATTTGAATATAGTTTCAATTAGGCATATATTACCATTATCAAAAAAAAAAAATATGGATTATAATCTTCCACTGCCGAAGGTAGTCTCACGACTTAACATATTTCCCCTAGCAGGCCAATACACACCAAAGTAAACTCAACTCATATTTCAGAGCATTACAGCACTGCTGCCAGTTAGGCGCTCAAATACTAACATTCCACAAATTTCAAGCACTGCCTATAGACAGGTACCCATTTTACAGGTGGGTGGACTGAGGAAAATGTGGATGAATTGCTTTCCTAAGGCAGTTACAACATTTGCCAAGGTGGGAATCCCACCCGCGACCCCCATATCACAAGTCCAACACCCTAACCACAGAGCCACGCTGCTCCACACAAATCTAGGTTCAAATAATATGGAATCAGCTATAACAGGTGCTTGTGGTATACATGTAATAACAAATTGCCATGCTACAGAAAAGAAATAACGAAAGAAAAAGGTATAACACAATCAATGTCAAGATGTAAAAGATATTCGCTAAAAACAAAATGACTACACTACATTGATGAAACTAAAAGTTGTTTATTTTTAAGAGGCTTACTTTGTAAGAAGTAAAATCCCAATTGTGGAGAATGCGAGCGGGAATTTTGAAGGTGTCGTTCCAGTGACACAATTCGCAGTAGTATTGACCACTGTAATCACACAGCCGAGGCTCACTCATACCGCCACCTGAGAACAAGAGACAAAACACAAACAAAGTTTTAATACTAGTGTTATAGAAAGAATAAAATAACTTTTTTATGGCACGCAACAACCCCATTAATGTATATCTCTAAAAGCTTTTATTATCAGATGACATGTCTTGCATTCTATCAAAGGAGACGTAAATCGCACGACCTAGTTTTCAGATATAGGCTCTCATAGTTTTAGTAGATTTTCAATAGTCAGCTCTTGCTGCAAATTTCTAACTCAGTGCTTTATCTCTTTGGAGTTCGCCGTTTAGCAATCTAGAGCGATAAGATAAGGTCCACCTATTGCTCTAGTTTTCTAGACAGCTATCTCAGTACTTTGGCTAAATGGAGTTCGCTGTATAGAAACCAACAGCAACAATTTCACAGAGTTCTAAACAGCTAACCCAGAATTTGGGCTAAAAAGTTAGTTATATGGTTAGAAAACCACATCAATGGATGTGAGTGACTAATCCACTGACTGTCTGACTCAAAACTTGGGCCGAACAGTAAGACAGTTAGAAACCTACGCCGACGATATGACATTTTTCAAGTAGAGCTTTCTAGCCTCATACCCCATATTAACTAAGGTGAAACCTCCCAAATCAAAGCCTGATGAGTCAAATTTTTTTTATAATTTGAATTTTTTAGGTATGATGTTTGTTTTTCCTCTTTGACTTTGTAGGATTTGAGATCATAATTTGAATTTCAACCCTTATTAATTAATTGAAGTTTATACTGAGGGCCTATAGAGGGCTCTCCTTCTGCTCCCCGGCAGTTTCTCTACCCAAAATCCTGTTAGGCTTATGGTATACACCCACTTCCTGTACTAAGTGAGTAGCAATCCCAAAACCCAAACACCTTATATCATTAATGAGTTGTGTTTGCATACAAAAGCCGCATGAGAGAGAAAGATGTTACTACTAATTAATAGTGAAGAAAATTGTACAGGTAAAATAAACCTGGTCTCTTGCTCTCCATTTGAATCTTCTTACGAGGGACGTCCAAAAAGAAACAGGAAAAGGGGCATAACTCAAACAGCTTAAATGGGATCAGTTTGAAACTCGCACAAATTGAAGTGTCATCCTTCCTCTACTTTTCAACGTAATCCCCAAGGAGATCAATGCATTTTTTTCAGCAGCGCGACAGCAGCAAATAGATACCTACTCGAAAGAAATCAAGGTCAATATGTGCAAACAAATTCTTCGATTCATCAACGAGGTCACCTTCTGGCTCGAAAGCTCTGCCTCCTAAATGACCCTACAAGGGTCCAAACAAATGAAAGTCAGAGGGTACGAGGTCTGGACTGTGGGCAGGATGAGGGAGAATTTTTCAACTGTAGCGCTGCAGCCATTGCTGTGTAAGGTTTGCTGAATGAGGGGTCGCATTATCGTGCTGAAGCACAACACCCCTTCTCAAGAGTCCAGGTTTTTTGCGACGAATTGCATCTCTGAGGCGGTCAAGAGTTCTGCAGTACTGGGCAGCATTGATACACTGAACCTGTGGCAAAATGTCTAAGAGGATCACACCTTTCGCATCCCAGAACACGATACCCATCACTTTAGCTGCAGACCTCTGCACTTTGAACTTTTTTGTCACGGGAGAGTATGGATGTTTCGAAGTCATTGAGTCGTGCTTTGTCTCTGGGGTATTCAGATGGACCCAAGTTTCATCACCAGTAATCAGATTGTCAAATAGATTATCCTTTGCTCAAAAGTCTTCAGCAGGCCCCACACCAATATACGTCATATCCTCATCTCCATTGTCTTGTTGGCATCGCAGCAGAAGGCTTTGTGAAATTTCAATCCTTTGAAGCTTGTGATCCTCTGTTAACATTTTTGGAGCCCATCTTGCAGACACCTTCTGATATCCCAAAGTGTCATGGACTATTTCATGAACCATACTCTTTGGAATCTCGAGTTTCAAAGCAAACTTGCGTATCTTCATCCTCCTGTCACATTTGATGAGCTCATCAACACGAGTTGTCTTCTCCTCATTGGTCGATATTTTCGTGCGATCAGACTTTGGCTCATCATCTAGACTTGTTCGGCCTTCTCCAAACCAAGTACACCATTGTTACACTCAAGATCTTGACACAGCACCCTAATCATTATGTTTCTGCTATTTTTTTGTACATTTCAGACGGTCTTATACTTTTACGAAACAAAAAACACACAACATCTCTGACCTCCAGCTTTGACCAGTCTTTGATGGGGATAGCCATCTTGGAATCAGTAGTGTTCAATAGTGCATTTATCAATGGTATTGAAACTTTGCACCGTGAAATATAACATATTGCACTAGTGTTTCCCGTTTACAGAATTAAAAAATACAGATTGGTTCAAAAGTATGCCTTTTTTCCTGTTTCTTTTCGGACGTCCCTCGTAGTTCAACTTTTTGTCCATTCCCTTGGATTCGTATTTAGGGGTTTCCACCAATACATCTGCCCCTTAATATAAACTTGTCGTAGGTGCCAATTTTATTAAAATGGACATAAAGACTTGGATGTATAGAGCTACAGAGTGTGGAATTTCATAGCAATTAGTTCTACATCTGAATTCTCAATCTGAAAAATGATCAATCGAACAATCATTAAAAGTTGAGCTATTTCACAAAACTAAGTCTAAATTTTCAACCTAAATTTTCTCAAAATAGCATCAGTGGCACTTAAGGTAAGATTGCACAAAGGGTTGATATCAGCAAAAACAAATCCTCTTAACTTGAGTTTTTTGTCCGATCCCTTGAGATTCAAATTAAGTTCCCGTTATATATCAGCTACGATAAGATAAGAAAAACTCTATTAATTTCAACATGTACAAATCTTAATATGTGTGTAAATTCAGTTAACTCGTTATAACTTTCCAAGTTTAGGAGACATGTTTGAGAAAGGCTCTCTTTAAATTTGACAAATTTTTTGCTGTTGGCCTACATACTGAAAATCTTGGGCACAAAAAAAAAAGAGTCCTAAAATTCAGTAGTACTTGTGTTTGTTGTAGCTAGTAAACTCATGCAACCTTTGATCACTGGTTTACACCGTGTCTTCAATGAGGTAGATAGCAAAACTTACGGAAGGAGATAGCCGCTCGGCACTCGGCACATCTGTAGCCCTGGGCTGCCAAGCCAATGGGATCCACCGGACAAATGTCCAGGCACAGTGTGGGGTTTTCAAGTACCTGCCACAATACAATAGCAATGATAATGATACTTATAATAATAATTATAATAAAAAAATAATAATAATAATAATTATAATAATTACAATAAATTTAAAAAAACTCGTACAGCACTATTATTTTTTTTTTAGGACTAAAGTTTTAAACATAATTATCTTTTTCTCTCTCATATGCACATCACTTATCTCCTCTGCACACAAAAGTACACAAAATAAGATAAGCTTGTTACCCATTCAGAACTTATAAATTGGATACAGGCTTGACTCATATGAAGAATATGGCGATGTAAATTGGTCAGTATACATATAAAAATATCACAATTAAAATCTCAATTACAATACAGATGTTAAGATATTTGGGCAGTACACCTGTACACTGTATTAAAACTTTTAGCAATCATAAACTTTACTAAAAAGCTCAGTCTTGATGCGCTTCTTGTTTGCGCAGACTGGGCTCAAGACCTGAGTAATTTTCCTTACATTTCAGATGCTCTTCAGTACCGTAAGGTAAATAAAAACCTAATTTCAGGTTTTACCTATTTGATTTAGATTTTGCGTGGTGTTTGAGGGCGTTTCTACATCAGGAATGATTTTTGTGAGTTAAGATTTTAAAACTTTTTTTGAAAATTCATTTTTTTTTATTACAAAGTAATAAATTATCTGTATCCATTGATCTCAACCTCAACATTTGAAGAAATAATTTTTTTTTAAAAACAAGATAAATTGCTTAAGTAACTTTTTCTTTAATGAATTTTCAGCCTATGTCTCAAAAGCCCAGTCTTGGGTGCTTGAAAATCTGTGGTAGGCTTAGTCTCAAGTGAGGAGTTAAGTGTCGGATAGGCAAAGGGGAGGCAAATAAAAAATTAATCTGTAAAACCATACAGCCACTTACATTGTGTGATTTTAATTATTCCTCCTTTATATCATTCTTCCTCCTTTGTAAAATTAAATATCATAATATTTCCTCTTACATCTACCCACAACAACTTTAACTTGTTATGAATATCTTAGAATGGATCAAATTTTTTAGATCTTAATCAGACTAAATAATTTAAAAACATACTTAGTTTACTCATATCAACTTTTAAATTTTTAATTTATCACTGCTTATGTAACTTGAGGGGTGAGCAGTGGCGCAATCGGTAGGGCGGTTGACCACTATCTGAGAGGTCCCGCTTTCGATCCCCAGTCTGGGCTAAATTTTATTTGCTCCCCTGTGCCCACCCAGCACTCGATGGGTAGCTAGGTCTCTTAAGACTTGGCAAAAGTAAAGCCGGCAAGGAAAGCATTGGCAAACTACCTCACTATGCCAAGTGCTTAGAAAAACAAGGACCCTGCTCCTTGTTCCCCTACGCTCATGTCGAGTATGGGACTACCTTTACTTTACTTTACTTTATATAACTTGAGATCCCTTCTAATCTGATTTGGTCCATTCCCATGCTCACAGTGAAAGGCCATGTTTAACTAGCCTTCATACCTAAGCTGTGTTGGCAATATGTAAAAGGATGATCTCTATCATGCACTGGTTCAATTTACTCATTTATGCTCACACGCCTCACAGCATGCATATGAACACATGGGGGAAGTAGTTTTTTTTACCCTTGGGTATCAAAAGGGATTGAATGTTTTACATCCAACTTCCAGTGATGCCAGCTGAAAAAAAAATTTAATCAGCTTTTCCTGCAATACCCACTACATTAATTAATCATTATTCCTTATGATAAGCTTTTTTTATAGTTTTCAATTTTTATTCATGGAATATCAGCACCATTGCATGTCCCATAAAAAATATGGCACACTTCCTGCAGAAATTTTTGATAGAAAAAGTTATTCCCATTCACCTTTGCTTTAGGACAAGTCCTGAGAATCTGATGTAGACACCTTTCATGACATCTGTAGCCGCATTCTGTACCAATGGAACAAAATTAAAGGCATTGACGACCATATCTACCGTCCAAAGGTAAAACCTAATAACTAATCTGGAGTACATTTTGAGAAAATCTACAGAAGGTTGTATTATTTTATACCTTCTCAATCAAAACACATTTTATCTACATTTTAAACCTACTAAAGCAGGGGCATAATTGAGTTGTGTATAGCAAGAGGGTGACCTCCAAAGCTGATATATTGGGTTATCTCAATTTTTAAAAATTTCAGACTTACTATGTTTTACCTTTGGACGGTAGATACGAGCCAGAGAAGTATGAGGCTCAAGGTCTTGTGAATTAGGTACACGTATAAATATATGGTGATAAATTTTGTGAGTTTTTTTTTTTTGCAATCAAGACACTTCTAACAGCTAATGAGGTTGATTAGTGAATTTAAAAAAAAATTCTAATGTAGGCTTTCGTTTTTTATTTCTTTAAAGGGGGCTTCCATAATACTGATTGACAGGTGGCTTGGTCTAAAAGTCTGATGAAAGGTTAGTAACAAGACACAGTTCAAAATGTCACATCAATAGCCTTGACATCCAGAGCAGTCAATGCCTATTACTTGTGTGCCTTTTGTGGTGGAATTGGTAAATAAGCTGTTCAAGTCTTGCAATCACAGCTTGACAAACACCCAATTTATCCTAGGCTATCCCCCTTCTAAAACAGATTTTTTGTTTTAACATGCCGTAATCAAAATGACACCTCTGCAGTTACCAACACTGGCCCAATCCACCGATGGAATCTTAGACTAGAAGCATCAGTGACATACCAGCTGGAGGCCAAAATTTAACAAATTTTCTTTCTTCGTCTCTTTGGGTCAAAAGAAAGAGATAAATGGAGAAAAAAATCTTTTTCACACTGTATCGCCCATTTCATTCAACAGTTCAGATTACAACTGATAAACCAATTATAAAGGAAGAAAAAAAGAAGAAAAAGATGATAATATACTATTTCAGAAGAGCTGTTTTGTTGTTAGCCCTTTTTACTTTTATCATTACAATGCTGCATAAGTAAGATCCTTTCAACACATGACTTGAGCTAGATACCAAAAGTTTGTGCGCCTCCTCTAACTAGTTCTATCTTGTTCAGAAAGTGGTATGTGTAATTTTTGGATGCTCAACAATTCATTGCTAAAACTTGACTTATGTTTACAATGAGGCATAATTTTTTTATTCAAACACTGGTCTCTCAAAATCAAAGTTTCCCCTGTCAATTTCTTCTTTACACACTTTTGAATTCTAGTAAATCATCAAACTTATTTAAATTACTAGCATTAATCACACAAAGTGTTTCCACCCTAAGTTACCACAACTGTGTTGTTGATGCTGATACCAAGATGGACAGTCTACAGCCAACTATTTTGTCTGTCTTGCCGCTTTTACACCTTTCTAAAACTAAAATTGCCCCCCCCTCCCCCACACAGCCTAAGTTCACCTCAACATGCTTGTCTCCACCTGATGGGCTTATCACATACAAGGCTAAACTAGTCTTGTGAGAGTTTCTGTTCCATGAGCCAACATTAAAATGAAGGTCCTAACTAACCAACATTAAAATT
>BMAT01011341.1:280063-293353 GCA_019649035.1 Elysia marginata
ACCAACATTAAAATTAAGGTCCTAACTCACCTTCCTCAATTTTCTCTCTTGAATTTGAGAAAAGCTTCACTTTTAGCAAAGAACGGGTGAAATAGATGAACAAGGTAGAACTGACTGACTGACTGACCTGTACACTTGTACCACACCTGGAGCATGCCCCAGATGCCACCGTTACACCGCTCACAGTAATACTTGCTGGTCTTGCTCGTGTGAAGTAACATCTTGTGAGACAAAATCACCTTCATGTTCTCCGGCAAAGGTTCAGCTCCCTCCTAGAGAAGCAGCCGGAGAGAGTAACAAATCAGTGGATCTAACTCCAACAAGTTTGGAATTGAACATTTGTCATTGCATGCAACAAACTGGTATCATGCCCCTATTTTTTGTTTCTTTAACACATAGAGCTTAACTTTTATAGACAGAACACATTTTGAACCCAATTCTTTTCAAAAAGCTGAAGGTGACACTGAAACTAAGGTGGGTCTATTCTTAGCCTGTTTTTGTTGTGTGTTAGTCACTTAATAACATATATAATACTCCTTGCCTTATGAAAGTATGAAATTTCCTAAAACCTGATCAATCTGGTTGCTTGGAGACAAATTGAACTTATGGTTTGGTGACATTCTGTATGACTTGAATATGTTCATGATAAAGTAAATAAGAACAGAAACTATTTTAGGTTTGAGCATTATAAGAGAAGATTAAGCAACTGCAAAAGACTTGTCTCTCAACTTCGCCTTCCTAGCTAACTTACATACCTTTATCTCTTGAAGTTTGATACGAAGTTGAACCAACTTCAAAACCAGATTCTTCTGTTTCTCTGAGTCGGGCGTCGCATCTCGGATCAGTTCTTTGCAGTTCTCAATTGCTAGCTCAAGTTCTTCAGCCCCGCTCAGTCCAAAGTGGCCCTGAACATATACACACACTTTTGATGAAATATGGACCAAGAACATTACAGCCATACAAAATTGTAAAACTTTAGCTCTTAAAAATGAAAGGGTTTTATAACAAAGTGTGTCAATATAGGCCATTTCCAGATGAATGATGAAAGGGCAAACCAAGAGTAGTGGCTGGTAGTGCAACTATAATATATAATCATGTTTAAGAAAATTGCATCTTGAACCGAAAGAGAATATCAAAGATTGTTCTTTTCAGAAAAAAATTCAATTTTTTTAATGAATAACATATACTGCCAGCGACAATCAAAGTGCAGTATCTGCAATGAAAACTTTATGGGAGATACTGCACTATAATTGTCAAAGGCAATATGTAAATACTTTTATTCTGAAACCCTCTAATTATTACCTGATTCAGATTAGAAAGTTACAAAGAGATTGCGGCGGTGCTTCAAATTGTCTGCAGCTTCTACAATTACAAAATTCTTAGTGCCATGCCAAATTTCTGGTCCTACTTGCCATGGGTCAAATACACAGACACCAAGACAGTCATAACGCAGGCTAAACCACTCTTTTGTAGGTAAATGTTACTCGCAGTCCTCATAATTATATCTACACAGAAATTGAATGGAGCGCCCATAACTTTGAAAATACTAGGTGAGTTTTACTTTAATCACATAGTACAAAAAAATTAGTTGAGGCAGATCAATAGAGTCACCCTTCATTCACTTTTTTTAATTCATAGGTTAAGTGAGCTCTACTTTACCTACAAAGTATCAAAAAAAATTAGATGGGATAGGTTAATTGGACCCTTGTTCAGTATTTTTTTGTCCATAGGCTAAGTGAGTTCTATATCCTCATAGTACAAAAAAATTGACGACATAGATCATTTGGGCCCTTGTTCATTATTTTTCTTTATAGGCTGCCTATGTTTTAACTAAGGTCACTTTGGTAGACACTCAAGTCAAAGAGACTGCGCTACCTGGGGGTGAGAGAAATGATCCTCAGACAATCCAAGCTCGGCAAACGTCACACTCGAGTCCTCTGGTTGATTCTGCCAGTCAAAGCCCTGTGAGTGAGAAGCTGAGGAAGGCACAAGTCAAAATAAGCATCAACTTAAACTTTATTTCAAAATTCTTTAAAAAGCTGCTCAAAACATAGGGCACGTCAGTATAAGATTTCTGTACATTTACTAAAAAAGAGTGCATGAAACTGAAAGTAAAATAAAATGGCAGGACTTTCTAAAGACCTGTCCAGACTAAAGCTAATCAATCTATTTAAAAAAATAAAACTTGATGTAAACAGATCCTGGTGATTGGTTAAGTGAACTAGCTAAGAGGCATGTATGCTCAATCATAAACACAAAACTTTCTATAGGGCTCACTTAGATAAACATTAAGAATTCTGTGCACACATGAGCATGTCTTCTTCTTTTAGTTGATTAAAAGATAATTAAATATTTGAAGAATTTGAGGGCAAAAATGACACATAGCCGAAATAATGTTCCATCAAAATTTGGTAATAATTTGCCTTTTGTTTTCATTTTCTATCTTACCATGAAAAGTAAAGATTTCATTGTATTACAACAACAAAAACTTTCAAATCAGGAAAACAATCACTTTTAACAACAGTATAAAAAACTTTTCAGGCTGTAGCTAAACATTTAATTGGTTAGTCTGCAGCCATTCAATTAAGATCTAATTGCCAGGGAGATAATACTTTTTGCTGTTACTTGCAATTTGCCTTATAAATGCAGAGTCAAAAAAGAAAAATCATTAACTTTGAATGAAGTACCACAGCCCTGATTCAAGCACTGAACTCCATACTAAAATTTACAGCAGGCAGCATTTACAGGTAGCAGCGCTAGAAGAAAAGTGCTGGTCCTTACAAGAGCTTGTATAGCTGCCCGTGGATTGACCATGTCGAAGAAAGAAATTTTCTGTGTCTGAAAAATGATCCTCTTCCACCAACAAATCTCTGTTGAACGGATTCACTCGCCCGGTTCTTGCAGGTGCGTTCGTTGATTGGGTCTTGATTTTGTATTAAAACAAAGAAAAGCCATCGAAGTGTTTTAGATATTGTAATAATAATAGTAAATATCATTTCTATAGCACTCTACCCCAAAAAAAGTTCAGGCTCAGAGCGCTTTACAATTAAAAAGTATGAGTACATATAATTATGTTTAACATGCAAAGGCATAAAAAAATGTATTCTAATGAAACTAAAATCAGGCAAAGATCAATAGAATGCAGAATATTACAATTTAAGATGTCACAGTAATTATATGTATGTATATAAGCATGACTAAAAAAGTTTTAGGTAAAAGAATCACTATTTTCAAAAACTTTTAAAAATGTCGTCAGGTGCAATCGTTCAACTGAAGCATTATGGAGATCAGAAGGGTAATGTGAAAAGATAGGTTTTTAATTTCTTTTTAAACAGGTCAACTGAATTGATCTCCCTCAAATAATTTGGAAGAGAGTTCCATAGTTTGGGTGCTGATGATGAAAGAGATTTATCCCCCATGGTTTTCAATTTTGTTTTGGGGGTAGCTAATCTGAAAGCATCGGTTGAAGATCTAAGGGAACGCGTATATAGATACTAGATCTCTTATGTAGCATGGAGACTTTCCGTGCAAGGATTTGTGACATATTGTTAAAATTATATAGACAATTCTTTTTTCGACTGTCAACCAGTGCAGCGCATCCAAAAGAGGAGTTACATGATCTTTTTTTCACTTTTTGCACACTAATCTTGCTGCGCTATTCTGGGCTATCTGAAGCTTCCTAATTTTTTCTTTTGCCGTAAAACAAGGAGTTGCAGTAGTCTAACTTTGATAAAACAAGTGTGTTAACAAGCAGTGCAGCGATATTGGTTGGCAAAAGATGTCTAATCTTACTGATATTGTGAATCTCAAAAAACAGTTTCTTTGCAACCTGGTTAACAGCAATAGACATCGAGAGTTCTGGATCAAAAAGAATTCCCAAGTTTTTGACATTATCTGAAAAACTTAAGGAATTCGTTCCAATCTTTAAGCAGTTGGTATCAATCTTGGACTTAGTTTTTGCACTGCCAACCAATAAGATATCTGTCTTGTCTTCATTGAGAACTAGTTTATTTTCATTCATCCAGGTTTTTACAGATGAAACACACAGTTCCATTGTATTTATCAGGTCGCTGATGTTTTCTGGTTTACATGAACCATAAATTTGACTATCATCAGCGTAAAAGTGATACTTAAGGCCAAAATTATTTAACACCCTAGCCAATGGCTGGGTGTAGATAGTAAACAAAACTTGTCCAAGGACAGAATATTGTGTGAAGATTGTTAGGCAGCAATTAAAAGAAAAGCTGGACTATTTGAGATATTGTGAGAAAATTACAAGGAAATAAAGAAGAGATTAACTTTTGTATAAAAACATGGAGTACTTGTTACAAACTTAAGCCAAACTCTTTTTGTAAGTTCTGGGTGAATATAACAAGGAAAAAAAAAGAATAGCCCAATTTACAGATATTGTGTAAATACACAATGAATGTTAAGGAGACATGTTTGGTGCTATTATTATAAGGCAAGCTACGGCAAGTTACAGTTAAAAGCTTCCGTACATAAAGTGATGTCACTTAGTCAACATAATAAAATATATTTAGGAATTGGAGGCTTCACAGTTCATAAAGATATTCATTAAAAACAGCTTTGGCGGTAGGATTCCTGTGCATCATTCTATAACTGAAAATTTGTTTAAAAAGTTTACACATAAATTGAGTGTCCATTTTCATTTCTTAAATTGATAGAAAATATTAGAAGTTTATTAAACACTTATTTTAACACACATTTGGAGAAATATATCTTCCTTGGAAATACATGGAGGATGGAGGAAATTTAACAAGAGATACCTTAAAAACTAAAACTTTCATAAATGAAGACTTTCATTTTTTTTTTCATTTTAAATTTTTAAGCTTCCTAGTTTGTAGGTCTACTCCTCAAAAATCAAAAACTTAATTCCAAAAGGTCAGAATATTAATGGAACTCATGACTTGATGTGCCCTGAAAAAAAGCCAAAAGATGAAACTATTACCTTAAAGTTGGTGGAAATTAGCATCAAGAAACAGGGCTTTATTTTAAAGCTTTTTTAAGTCTTAAATCCAAAACAGACAACAAATGAACAAAAGCGTTAATGGCAAAACTATTAACTTTATACTGACCTGTAAAGGACGTCGTTTTGAAGTTGAAATTTTATGGTCATTTTTCATTGTTGCAGGTTGTGAAGAAGACATTCCTTCTGAGATACCAGTTGAACCTCCATTGCCATGGTTCCCTTCAGAAATAGCATTGTCTGCATTTCTCATAGATTCCACATCACCAAGATCTTTGGGACTTTCAGCTTGCCCAAAAGAATATTTAAAGTCTTTCTCTTCACCACTTTTGACAAGGTCCTTTTTAATATCATTACCAAACACTTCATTCTTATGTCTATCAGAGTTAAACTGTGCATTTGATGGTGAAAAACTTGGGATCCCATTATCCAGTTTGTGATCACGTCTAGAGGGCTTGCCTTGATGTTTAACGTCCAGTGAAGTCTGGTCTAATTGATCAGATTTTTCCACCTCATCAAGTTCCTCGTCTGAAGAACTTGAACTTTCCAAACCAGGTGTGAAAGGTTTGCCAACTGTCATTTTAACACTGGCTGTGTCAGTCTCAACAAGTTTTAATGGTTCAGTTTTCTCCATTTTAGCAACAGCTCAGGTTATGGCTCTTCTTGGTTTAATTTGCCGTGTATAATTTTAATTTGACCTTGCTCCTTTGAAATAAAAAAAGTAAAATATTGATATTAAGATGCAGTATTGAATTGAAGCTGTGACAAAACCCCGTGAAAGTACGAAGGACAAAGTTTTTTCAGAAATAACAAAGAAAGTAATAATAGTGTCATGGTGATTTGGTGTTACGACTTTTTTAAATTGCGTAATTATGCTCTGTCATTAAATTTGAAATATATATATATATATATAGACCAAAAAATACACTTAAAATCTGTCAGTTGTGATGTGAACAAAACTTTTCCCCACCATCATAACCAATAAAAAAAAAGATCTATACACTGACATACTGGTCTTGCGGACTCAAAGGGTTACAAAGGGTAAAAATGGCACTTCGCCATGTTTTCCCCCAAAATTCATCTCATGGTCCTTTTAACCCTTTGACTAATGGCTTAAAAATTTGAAATGCACAAGAAATGGAACTCAAATTTGACCTAATTAGACAGAGTAGAAAATAGAAGATTGATAGAAAAGCATTGAGAGGAAGACCCATATTACATATACATATTTTCTAAATCAGAAATGAATGAGGAATTGATTGAGAAACCTAAGTCTAGATAAGGTCAGATAGTGAGATTGAGATTTAGATCTTGATCTAGGCCTAGACCTTGATTCGAGATCTAGATGATATCTAAATCTAGCCACTTATCATAGTAGAAACAAAAGTAAAATGTCCTGAAATCAAACTAGAAGCCAATGCACATGAACACAACTCTCCAGGAACTCTTGCGGATTAAAAATCATTTTTAAAATTAAATAGATCCTCACTTAAATGGCTTTGATCGGGGCCTATCGCAGTCAAAAGGTTTTTAACATATTTCATGGAGGTTTTGACAGTAGATTTAGGATGAAGGAGTAGGCCTACACTGTAGACAAATTTGTTGATAACTTCACCACACAGCCAAATCATTCTATGTAAAACACTGCGTGATTCAACTGATTGTTTTGTTTACAGCCTCTTAGTACCATTAGGGTGGCCATGACCATGAACGGAAATTTTTTTCCAGTCTACCTATCTAGATTTAGGTCTAGAAGGTGATATTTAAAGAGGTTTTGCAGTGTGAATAGTCTTTCAGCGTCCTTGAGTGCTGCAACTCAGTCTATAGCCTGCCGTGAGGCCTTGACTGCCTCCGCCAACCTCCGAGTACAGGGCTAAAAATTGACCATTCCACAATAAATTAACTATTGGTTGGGTGGTTGTTTGAATTTTTAACGTCTCAGTCAACTGAGACAAGGCTGGGGACAATAGAAAGAGTGCTGCCACACTGTGATGTAAGGATTGCTTGCATACACCACACCCAGTCACATTATCTTGACATCGGGCCGACCAGACTTAACATTAAATCCATAATCATGCCAAACAATGGGCGGATCAGCTGCTAATACCAATTTTAAAGTCCTTGGTCTGAATCGGCCAGGGATCGAACCACGCACCTCCTGATCTCTGAACAAGTGTCTTACCGCTAGGCCACAGTGCCGGTAAATTAGCTCTTCCGTTTGACATTAGTCAGTGGAAATCTCACTGTGCACCCCATATCTATACTCAAATGTAACCGTTACAGCATATAACATGGGGTTTGCAAAACCTCACTATCACAGTATCAGCCATTGCGACATGAGCAGGTATAGATTGTTGGCACTATTGAACAATTGTAGTCCCTTTGAAACTGAATGCAATCAATATCGATACCTTTATTTCGCCAGACAGTGGATTTTAAAAATAAGCTGTTTAAGTTATTAATCGATGTTGACATATTTTTATCGATCTGGCAAAGTTTCAAGGGGCCGCAAGTGTTCAATAGTACCGATTTGTTGGCACTCTGCTTTATCTGTGTGGGCAGGTACAGACTCAACGGGCGGGGCAAAAAGTACAAAAATTCACCTTTTTTCGGGGTAATTTTCATTTCCCGAAATTCATTTTAAATAGGAAATAAGAATAAACGGGTCAGGTCTAGATTTCCTGTTTGGATTGCTTTCTCACTTTACTGTTACTGACATTTACTCTGCTAGATCTGCTTAGTATCAATCGAAACAATAACATTGATAACGAAACCGGAAATCAGCTGCTTTCAGGGGAGGGTGGCTAAGGTAATGGTACCTGTCTGCAGAAACTTCAAAATTTTCCATTACATGTATTGTTCGCGCATCGTCGAATAAGTGGTCACATGAATCTACTTTCGAGGTGTATTTTCTCGTAGTTCAGGAATTCTTATGTCATGGAGGTTAAATATTTGTTTTCTCTTAAAATGTTGACATCAATTTATGGTAGTACTACATGTAGTAGTATCGTATGGCTACTCCTCTAGTTTCAAATTGTCGATCCAGGATACCAAATTGTCTTTTTCAACGTTAACTGCGGCAACCTGCGGCTCTCTTTTTATCTTTGCTTTAATTTAAAGTATTTGTTTTGTATTGTACATTAATATATATAAAATTGACATAATTATAAAATAAATAACAAACCACACCTATTGTTAGACAGGTCTTTCCTACTTTACTGACACGTTGGTATACATAACAATAACACAATAAGTAAAATTAATATGTCTGTAATGGATAAGGAAGAAAAATCGCTAGATACATGGACAATGTTGAAAAATCTATTTCGCTAAGACTAAAACAAGCTGCTAAATTTTTAGGCCCACATGCAAAATGTTACCACAAAATAATTATAGATCTAGAAACTGAAAGGTTTTTAACAATAAACTTAAGTTTTTTCCTTCAAAGGTGCAAAAGGTTTTTCCCTTAAACGCCAAAATGTAGCCATTGTTTTTTGCTTTGCTAATGCAGAGCCAACTGACACGATCGAGATAGCTCTAAATGAAACCAGTATGGGTTCATTCTCATAATTAAAGAATACCGACATGCAACGGTTTGCTTAATTAGCTGCAATCAGTCACTTATGACATTCCCCTTTCTCTTCCACTCCAAACAAAATGGCTGAAGTAGGCATTAAGCTTTTAGTTTTACAAAGAAAAAATATGAATGAAACATTAAAAGCACGTAGTAGGCCTGCAGAGCCAATATGCCACAATCATAGTTATTATAGAGAATTTAGGCTTTCAAAACAGAGGACAAAAAAAAAAGATATTGCTTTGGCTGTTGAAGTGTCCGACTTACAAAAGTAAGATGGTTTATTGTTTTAAATTTTAAAAGTGAAAAATAATAAATTATCAAGGCAAAACTAAGTAGATCGAAGGAAACAAAACAATGAAAACTAGAAGAAAAAATGCGCTTACGCCTAGGCTGCCTTTCAGCCAAGAACGGCTACTCTAATTCCCTCTTGAAATCGCATTCCCGATTAGCTTGCTCTGTGGCCACCTTCCAGTTTTGTCATTGGGCAATGCAATACAATGGTAATTAACATGTTTCGTTTCCCGTATTGAATCATGTGCATGTGTGTGTGTTTCTTTTAGTGTTCATTTGTGCATGCTGTGGGCAATTTTGCGTGCTTTGTTCTAGGCCGATTTGCGAAAGGAAAAAGAAATTTTAACGGAGAAAGACTGGTTGAGTTTTGTGAAGAGAAACGACTTTTCGTCACAAACAGTGCGTTTAACCACCCGTCTAGACACATCACGACACGGGCAGGACAAAGAAAAGACAAAACAACAGGAGAAACGATTAACATCTACAACCAAATTGACTTTGTAATATGCCAACAAAGGCATAAAAATTTATTAACAAATGCTCGTTCGTATGGAGGAACTACATTTACTAGTGACCACAAATTGGTAAAAACAAGCTTTAAAATAGAGGGACATAGAGTTTGGCCGAGAAGGAAAAACGGTAACAACATCACGCCAATGAATGTGTCAAACTTAGTAGACCTAGCTAGCTGTAAGAGACACTACCAAACCAACTTAAACAAAGAACTAGACAAAATTACACAAGAACACACTCAACAAGACTCACCACCCAATTTCCAGTGGAAAAATATTCAGACTGCCATACTTAATCAGCCGAGTCGAGCACAGGAGTAAGAACACACAACAAGCCAAACCGAACACCAAACTCAGTAATCCAGGAATTATCAACAAAGCATAAGAACATTCGAATACAGATAGAAAACTGTAAATGCAAACAGAAGAGGGCAAAATTAAAAAGAGAAAGAAACTCAGTATTGCACAATATCAGAAAATTAGTATTGAAACAAAGAGAGACAGAACTTGGTAGACAGGCAGAGACCTAGTATTACCCAGTGCTTTCGCTTTAGAGAAGACTGGATGGGTCGAGTTAATCGTTTGTCGTTTCTACCCCTGTTGGGGATCCTTTTTCTGTTCTAGTTTCCATGCTTCATTTGCATTATAGTCTTTGATCTCGGATCCATAGAATGGTTTTCCTTGACTTAAAAGTCTTCATGCTCTTGGGCCGTTTTTAGTGTTTTCTTTAGTGTTGTATTTTTATATGTCATATTGTCAGCTCTCTTCATCATTTTTGGTTGGCATCTTCTCTTTGGGTATGAGGTGTTGCATACCTCTTGTTATTGGTCTTGAATTATGACATCCTCAGAGGGTTCTCACTGAATATCTTAGTTTGACCTCAAACTTATTGTGCGTGTGTGTGTGTGTACCATACCGGAGTACAGTGTTCTGCAACGCTGCAATAGACTGCTTGTGTAGATTTTTTCAAGACTTAGAGAAGGTCCCCATGTTGTTCTTTTTAGTTTCACCCTTTCTACGGATTGTCACTTTGTCATCGGGTAAGGGCTTGCGTGCAACAGAGACCCTGATGGTGAAACCAGCCAAGGTGCTCTCATGTTGGGACAGTTGATTGATTAGAGCCAGACTGGGAAAAACTCGACTCGGCGTTCAGACAATGTGGTGTAAGATATGATCTGGGGAGATGATTATTTACGACCTTCTCTAGGTTCTCGTCATAACAACACAAGTATAAAAATATATGAGTCCCGCGTGATGAACACCTTGTAGGTCTGGCATGAGAACACCTTACATGTATAGGTCTAGCCTGAGAAACACCCTACGGGTCCGACATGAGAAGTGCTCTACATGCATGATCCCGAACTGTTCTACTAAGTGCCATGGGACTACTATCTAAACAGAACCTGCAGGAGTACTTTGTGACCAAGTTTTACAGTCACGAGACCACTGCCTTATCTATAAATTATATACCATCACCACTACCACCACAACACTCATTTTGAAATACCGGGTAATTAATGATGTAGTTATTATTGCCATTCTTCTCATTCCTCCTATTATCAACATAACCATAACCATCATTCTCATCATCATCACTATCAGCAGCAGCAGCACAAACGTGATCGCTATTAATCCCTTCAACGTTTAAAGTTTCAACACCATCGTCATCATCGTCCGTTGTCATAAAACAAACTACGGGGTGTTTGCGTCCGCACTAGAAACAATGATTCTGACCTAATTCGACGTCACGACTTGGGAAATACCTTCTTTTCCGCATTCCTTCTTGCAGATTGCACACCCTTTTCTGTACCACGATATGAAAAAAATATTACGCTTTTTGGAATAAAACGTTCTTAGAGCACTTTTGATTCACAATTCCGCACCAAAAGGTAGATTTAGGTCAGACTCCTTCATAAGTTATGCTTTTCGAATAGCTCATCACAGTTCAAGACAAAGATTGGAGTATAAAAATGTTGCTTCCGAAATTAAGTTTTCATCTAAAAGAGCTCTAATATCTGATGAAAATTATTATGCCTGTGGATTACTCGTATGTCTTACAGAAATTAAATCAGGCCTACATTGTTTGGAGAGCTATTTACATAATAAAAAGTGCATTAGTCTGATGATTGTATTGCACTCAATGATTTGTTACCGGTTCTCTAAAAGGTTAATCGTACTTCTTTTATTCATACAATTAGGATATAATTACAAAGGCTGAACAAGACTAATGTCTTGAAATGGTTGAAAAAAATCACATTTTCTTCTTTATGTCATATGTGGTTTGCATGAAACATGCAGATCTCAGCTCACTTATAATTTATAGTTTTGGAAAGCATTTGAATATCACATATAAAATTAAAATTACAGATTTAGACTTACCAAAACACACAGGAGAACAGAAGAGAGGGAGGAGTTGGAGACAGTCTTTTCAGACAAAGTTGACCCAAGGAAAGAACTTTGTGGTAAAACATATTTCGAAACATTACCGGTTGATTTGAGACGTTCGACTACAACAGCTGTTCACGGTCTTGCACTGAAATTATTGCAGGGCAGTAGGCCTATGCTATTTTTCATAAATTCTTGCACGGAAAGTCTCCGTGCTACATAAGAGATCATTCTGATATAACAACCGACGCATTCCCTCAGATCTTCAATTTATGCTTCCAGACCTCCCCCCCAACCCCTAAAAAATGATTGTCATGGGGGACATATTTTTTTCATTATCAGCCCCTAAGCTGTGGAACTCTCTTCCAAATTATTTAAGGGAGATAACATCCGTTGAACTGGTTAAACTAATTTAAAAAAACAGACATGTACATCTAGCTCTAGACTAGCGCGAGCAAAAGCATCAAAATGTAAACAAGATTTTGTAAAAGTGTTACATAGACCTACCGAAGTAGGTAATCAAAATGGGAGCAAATGCTTAACTTCTGGGGTACATCTATATAAAACCAAGGATCCAATGGAGTTTGCTCTGCAGAAGAAACCCTAACCACCAGATTTGTGCAACTCTCATCACACCTCCAAAAAGGCAAAAACGTGTATTTCCAGTTTAACAAATAGAGCTTGCCATCAACAAAGCCATGGGAACTCCTAGACCACAAGTACTCCAAAGACGAAAAAAGGGTGCTACCGAAACACAGAGAATTCCACTCTTTACATACAACTGTGCATTACCCAACATCTCCAATACCGGTATTCTCAAAACATACCTCCGCCTCCTCCATTTATCCAACCGATGCAAAAAAGCTATACCGGAGCTCCCGATGACAGCATTGCGACGACGTACCAACATCAGGAATATACTACTTAAACTAGTGCGTTCCACCACTCCATCCAATAACAGCTCTGGATTCAAGCCCTGCAACACACCACAGTGCAAAACGTGCCCTTTACACATCCAGAACATAATTTTTTAGTCCTCTATCAACGGACGTGTTTTCAACATCACCCTCAACTTTTCATGCCATTCACACAACACCATTTACCTGATCACATGCACCAAATGCAGCAAACAGTACACCGGGAAAACAAAAAAAAACCTCTCAGGACCCGATTTACTACCCACAGATTCGACACCAACAACGACAGAGGCACATCCGTGGCCAAAAATTTTAACCTTGATGACCACAACCATCAACATGTCAACACCATTACCATTGACCAACTTCCACGCTCAGACAACATCAGCCTTTTGAACAAAGAAACTCATTCTATCCATACATTGGGCACTACAGACCAACACGACATTAACATCAAGGAGCAAGAATCATTCCCCATCTCTATTCGCTGAAACTTTGCAAGTAATGTCGGACTGCAGTCACATGTTCACCCCCCAGCCTACCTTCTTCTACACCTTCCATGTGTTCATTTATAAATTTAGAGAGTTTATTGGGAGACATAGAGCCGGGGTGCCTGAGTGT
>BMAT01011341.1:301031-313088 GCA_019649035.1 Elysia marginata
ACTAATTGAACTTTGTATTGACTGAATAAACTTGAATACTTGAATACTTGAATAAATATATAATCATTGGTATTTCATGCAATTTTTTTTCTCCAAAAAATACAAATCTGTATTGTTAATATGTTACTCATTGGGTTATGGCTAAAGATATGTTGCTTTTTTGCCAGAACCTTTACTCTATTCCATTAAAAGTTTGGCTACTGAAAAACACTGTAGGGAATGACATTTCAACAATACTAGCACAACTTTCTGGACTCAATGCCAGTGAGATTTCATCATTTATGCTAGTACATGCGAGTTCATGTTCTGACGTGTGTTTGGAAAATGTTTTGAAGGCAAAACTTTATGAAAATAAAATGTGACTACCCCCTGCCTCTTGAATACTATCTTTTAAAATGTATGCAAGAGGCTTGTAAAAAATAACACTTCTTATTTCGTTCTAATGTCTTTTAATTTCAGATGTTAAATTGTTAATAAATAAGAAAATATCTTAAAAAGACCAAAATATCAAGGTCTAGATTATAAAACCTATAAGTTTATGAGTTTTGACTTCCAAAAAAGGGCAGCTAATCCTAATTTATCTGTAATTTCCTTCCATGTACAGTTGTTTTACCTCAGAAAAGATAAATTTTTGTATACATATAAATAGTCTTAAGTATATATCATCATGCTTATGTTCTTTTTCAGTTCTTTCAATTTATTTTTTTATCATGAAAGAGACCTTTTTAGCAGTATAAAAAAAAATTTATACAATGCTTCATATCATTTGTTCATCTTTTGCTTTTATAAATATATCTTTCAGAGCCAAAAGAGCATTGAAACTTCATTTTTTTCAAATACTCAATCCATTCTTAAGTCCCTTCTAAGAAAATTTTCATTCTTTCCTCAACGACTTGCGTGAGCGCAATCTTACACCTTCCTCCTCTTTCTGGCCAAGGTTGTTGTTTTCAGGTGTGTAGTTTGCGTTGCTTCCACCACCATTTTTCAACTTAACTTTGGAACTTTCTTGTTCGGGAATGTCATGTTTTACGTCCTGGAACAGAGCATTTTTAAAAAAATGAGTAATCATTTAAACCTGAACAAAATTATAGCAATACATAAAGAAAAAACCACTACATGCACAAAAAGTGTGGTTTTTTTTCTTTTAGTTGCTTTTTTTTATCGGAGGGAGGGGAGTGAGAAAAAAAAAATCACAATTAATATCAGGAACAATTTCTTTATTGATTTTATTCACACCAATCGTATCAAAAAAAACATCAGACTTTTGCTTTAAAAATTCATGAAATTTTTTTGGACAAAGTTGCTGATCTGCAGTTTGTTATTTTATTCCCCACAACTAACTTGCACAAGAGCATTCCATCTGTGCGTATGAGGTCAATAGGTCAATAACTTTATACCAAGGTCACCCAAATTTCATCACTTTTTTTTAGTCCTGGTTACGTCTTTTAGTCTTTGCTACATACATATTGTTCTAATGTTGGGGAAGTTCTGTTTGAAGGTTTTTTCGAAATGAATGCATACATCAGATCACTTGCGCCTTGAAACATACAAAGAATACATTTGTCCTGCAACTGCTCTATATGAGTCTAATGTCAGAAATTTCATAGAACTGTCCTTAAAAAGAGTACGTATTCCTATTTTTCTTCATATTCAAAATCATGAGAAGTTCCTAATATCTTTCAACTAATATTTGATAAATTCATTCAATTTTCAACATTTGAACTTAAAAATTGTGGCTTTCAACTCACTTGGCCTAATAGCAAGACATTTGTTCAGAAATAAATAAAATTGAATTTCTCTCAATTCTTTTCAGAATTTAGCGCTTGAAGTTGAAAGATAATTTAAAGTGAAGGATGAGCTTTTGTTAATTACATTGTATTTACATCTGCTCACCCCTCCCGTCGACACACACAAAAGTGCAAATACCTTAAGAACGTAGAATTTGACCATTGTCCACACTACAAGCCCAATCAGGCCGACAACCCAGAAGATAGCCATGTGGGTGGGAATGGGTTTTGTCATCACTTCAAAGTCAAACTTCATCGAGATGAGCAGCTCAGTGATGATAATGGCAGCGATAATCCATGACTGCCGGCCAAACTTCTTGCAGTTTCTGCAGTAGAAATTTATAATTTATTGCATCTGAATTTCATATAAAATCTTTTTAAACTCTTAATCAAGTCTGCTTTTGACTTTAAATTTTGTATCTTTTTTTTTAAAAATAAGTTAGAAATTGACTGTTTTGTTTAGAATCCACATTGGCAATATCCAGAGTAGAAGTAGTATCTTCCTTAAAATATATGTCCCTTATTGCAAAGTTTGCGTTTTGTAAGCCTAGAATTTCTGGAATTTGAACTAATAAAAAGAAGGAAAAATGCTGCAGTGTGCCACTTTGACTTGATTAAGAGTTCAATGCCCTTAATTTTATTAATACAGCATGCCTATTCTATAAATGAAAATTGTCTGTGCATCCACTATCACCCACAGCTAATCTATAGACAACATAGGATAGATCTGTAAAACATCCTAGGATACAGACAATGGGAATCAGCGAGTTTCAAGGTGAGATTGTGTGTGTTCATATTGAGAAAACAACCCAGCGGTAAAAAAATGACATAACATATGTAAAAAACGCTTTCGAATATTTTAAGCACACTTGACATAGAAATTTAAATGTATAACCATCTGCAAGAATCAAATTTTTAAAAACTTTTGTGTTGCTTGCATCTTGGGGTCTCGCCAAACAATTATATCTTTATCACCAGAATGTATATTTACCAAGATTATTAAGTTTCTTTTCCACTTCAGCCTTGAAACCACAGGTGATCAAGAAATTCAACACATAATTTACCAGCTAGTCGAGAAATTTTACACCCAATAACAATAGATTTATTAGAGGAGAGTAAGCCAGACAGATTGCCAAAATTCCTGAAAAGATCTACATATCTACTAAGAGAGATAAAACAAACTCTTTTTACACAGAAGGGTATTCTGAATGATAATCTCAGATTCAAAGATGGCTCATGGGCTAACTGGGCCAGCTAGTCGATCGTCTGCTATAAAACCTACGCTACCTATGAGTATAATATTATAATAATTATGTAATAAAATGGTCATCCGCGCACAAGGTCTCTAATAACACAGCCAGTACGACTTACGGATCATCCAAGTACTGGAACACCTCGCGCATGGCGGCGGCACCCATGAACAGAAAAAAAGCCAGGCGCCCCAGGCACAGGTAGTGCTCAGGAGGAACCCACATCACATACTTCAGGTAGAAGGTGTTCAGTTCAGCCAACAGAAACTGAAACAAACCACATTGGAAGATACGGAGGGGATTAATTGTCAATAAGTTGGTCATTTTGGTTAGTTTATTGAAAATCCATGATTTGTTTTCTTTATTTATTCTGTTTGTTTTGTGTAAAATTAATACCAAATGGATTTGTATCTTTATTATCAAAAGTTCTATCATTTAAATTGTTCTTAACTAATAACACAAAATGAACCCAAAAACTGATTAATAAATATCTCGCATACAGGGTGAATGAGTCCAAAATTGGAAATTTCTGTTTTGAGGAAACCTCTTTGAAAGGTCTATTTCTTTATTCTTTTTCTCCACATTTTAAATTTTAAAAAGTTGTGATATCTTTCCACAAACTTTCAACAATTTCATGAAACATTTGAAGATTGGAAGCAATTGAAAATGTCTTGATAAAACAGCAGTGCCTTTGAAAGTAAAAATTGTGACATCTGACTCATTCATCTTGGATGTAAAATGAGTGTATAGGTATAAGAAATATATTTCTGAAGTTCGAAGAGTCAGCCTGTTGAGGGTTTCACTATTAATGAGACTTAAGAGCAACAGCCTAAGAGTTGTCGCACTACATGTTGGAAACAATAGACAATTTTTTTTTCTCCCATTTGAATAATTTTGTTTTGGTTTCTTTTTTCATTCTGGGCTCACCAGCGTAAATCAAGCACAAGCCAGGATTTTGACACTTTGAAATATTAACTCTTTTTCAGTGTGTATTTTACGCCCTTTACGCAGTTGAGAAAAATCATAACTATCATCAGATAGTTCATTTAAGATTTTATAAAAATGATAAATTATGTAGCAAATTTTTCGTAATTAGACAGCTTGAACCCTAAGCTAATTTGAGCGACTTGTGGCTGATTCGTCCTCGCTGCCTAACTATTTATTATATGAACTCCTGGTTTTTGTATGAAGGAGGACTCACCATAGAGATAACTCCCAACATGGCTAACCATCTCTTCAGACTGGCTGTAGGTTTCCAGTCATAGTCAGTCCAGCTGTATGGGGTGAATTGTTCCGCTAGCCGCTTCAGCTTGCCCCTGGAGAGATGGCAATCAGCAAGAATGTGAATCACAAATATTTTAAAAACCTGAAAAGTGATGCACGACTCTTAGACCTATTAAGTAGTGCAAGGTTTTAAAAATAATTTTTTTCAACTTATAGGAAGAATAACAGAGTGGTACAGGGAAAGGTAACTCACTAATGCAAGTAATAGTACCACAGCAAAAGTAGTGCCTATCTATTTTCGGTACTCCTAAAGGTTACTTGCCAGCAGGTGTTGAATTACAGATTCTTTTTTTTCTCGATAAAAAGTAATATCATCATTTTTATCGCTGGTCTGAAAGATTTACATCTTTCCATATTTTTTTAGAATCATAATAAATGAGTTTTTTTCATTAGATCTACTGCACTGGCTATATGTGACTGCAACTGTTTTCCAGAAAAAGAAAAACTGCTGCCCAATATTGCCATTGAAACATGAGCCATGAACATCTTTACAATACTAGCTGATGGCTCAATGACGGATATAACAGAAATCTGTGCAATGATCAAATTTTGATGATCAATCAGTTTCCAAACTTTAAAAGAATGATAATCAAAGAAGATAAGAAAGGACAGTTTTTCATTTTTTTCCTGGTCTATTAAAGCTCTAAGAGTTATCAGTAGTTCTGTAAAGAGAAAATATATGTAGGCTAACAACTGAACGAATAAGCAGGAACCAGGCACAGACCAGAAGTACCTCGGTATTGATTAAGTTCTGGCAATATCATATCAATATCTCCTCGAAAAAATAGGAACGAGTTATGACAGTAACCTCAATTTAAAGCCACGGTCAAGGCTCAGACTATTTAATGCTTGTTTAATTCAACCTAAGCCAGGATGCCAGTGTTATCCCTGTTTCATAATTTAAATTTTGGTCCTGTAGAGTTTAAAATATTCATATATCCATTTCACAGGGATGCCAAGAGGTTTTGAAAAAAAAACAACCTGAAAGTGGAACTAGCATTTCATCTTGTATTAACTAAGTGGCATAGACACATGTTGAGCAATAACCAATAAATGGATAAAATAACCTGAAAAACATTTTATTTAGTATCCCTGAAATCAAAAGAATTTTGTCTTCTACAGCTTCTAGCTCGCAAAAAGTGTAAACCACTTGTGCTGAGATCAAGCCCACAAATTCTTAAAAGAAAACTGACTAAAAATGCTATCTGTAAAGTCATGCAATACTTACGAGTAAGTGGGAATGTTCCACATCCCTCGCCAATGGTATGGCTTCATAGAAAGCCAGTTAAGGGTTTTCATACCCACATAGATACCGCCACCATTACAAAGAAGGGCATCCATGAGCCACTAAAATGAATTAAATAAAGCAAAGTAAGAGAATGAAAACAGCAGGCTAAAAGTTACAGAGGTGGGAGACACTCAGCCATATATCATTTCACAAACAACTTTCTGTCTTAATGCTAACAAGGAAGCTTTACTTTGTATGCTTTTTAATGAAAAAAACTGACTAATTACAATGGCAAAACATCAAAATTTCTATACTTTAAAATGTCTTATGAGGCAAAGAACTTTCATGCTATGACTTCAAGACAGTATTGTTATAATCTATAAGATAAAAACTTATTTCCACTCCTAACAAACTCGACTAATTTTTGTTCTTGCTTTTTATGAGCATATGTCTAATGTCTGTATTTATTTTTGTAACTCCAGGTTCTGTGTAAACAAAAAATGCCTCTTTGAAAAGGACAATAAAAATGTATTTACTCTTATTTTCATCTAACAACAACATAAAATAGAATAGCTGTGGCCTACTCACATGGTCCCACCAGCACTCGCTGAAGTTGGGCAGCTGCGTCTCCAGAGTGTACTCGAGGATCTCAAACATGATACTGAGCACAGTGCACAGCCACCAGTCACGCAGAATCAGAGTCTGGAAAACGACAGCATGGGGGAAAAAATCAGGTCACCTCTTGTAAGATTTAATGATAGGAAAAGAGGCAGAATCGGAGTTTGACTAAACAGAGTGATGTGAAAATAAACAGTCAGTATGTCTGTTCTAGTAAACTAGTCAAATATAACTATACAGTACCCAAAAAGAGTCAGGTAGTGAAGCCTTGTTATGGTATTTGCTAGTAACCAATATACAGGGAGAGTAGATCTTATGTGTGTGTCTATTAACTTGCTCTAATCCAATAGGTACCAGTATTACGGGAATTTGAAAAACATAAAATCTAAGTGGCTGAGTTGTTTTTTTTTTAATGAAGAAAATTGGACTTAATGTTTTCATATATAACTGCCAAGAGGGACTCACTTTGTTCTAACAACCTATAAAACACAATTGTAATATTATTTAATTGGTCCCCAAAGTGGATATGATGAAAAAACAAATTTAAAATCACGCAAAAAAAATTTTGACAAAGACTTTGATCCAAGCACTCAAAAATGCTCATTTTCTTGGAACGGCCAGCGCCGCATGTGGGCTCATTTTGGGGGAATGCTACTTTGCAAAACTCTTTCGCTATAAAAACTGAGCACGATCCTGAACTTATGTACTCACCTTCAGCCACCAGCCCACAAAATGAGACATCACAAACCCATCTAATTTGTCCTGAAAAAAACATATACAAATTTTCTTATGATAATGTTATAAATGGAATAATAATTTGATGAGATTTTCAGCTGAGAGAAATGTTACTACTACAGTGTAAGTTCAAATACAGCGGGTAACGTGTAAGCTCTAAACCAACTCTTTTTTGCTCAGATAAAAAGCAGAAAAAAACAAACTGTGACTTAGAATTATTTGGTTTCATTGCTTTCAATCTTTAGCTATTCTTAAGCACATTAAGTTTACAGTATTGCATAGCGGGAAAAAAAAACAAGTCACATTTGCAGTAAATTTTAACTTATCAAATAACCCATACAGAAAGACAGGAATGGGGTGTGGATTTCCCCCTACAGATGTAATTGAACTGACTAAAGTGGCTTACCTCTACATTGTGCCATGGGTTGGTGTGGTTTGAATCATAGATAAGGCAGTTCCCTCCGTAGTCCTTCTCTGGCAACGGTTTGCCCAGCTCAGGGTCAAAATGCTTCAGAAGATTCCGGGCATCGCTCACAGACTGAACATCATATCAAGTAATAATATTGATAATGATACTGATAATGACATTAGTAGTAAACCTTCAAAAATGACAAAGATGATAATGATAAAGATGCAAAAAAAAAAACCCTTTTGTTGCAGATGGACATTAAATTCATTAAGGGCAGTACATGTAGTAAAGCAAGCAGATAAAAAATTTGACACCCAATAGCTCCTCCAACTTAAAAGAAGCCACAGTTGTCAATTGGTTTTAAAGATTCATTAAAAATAACAAGGCCTACAATATTATAATTCTAAACACCTGTTAAAGCTTTCATACTATTACTAATAATGGTAATTAATACATGTAATAGAAAAGGGTTATGTAATAACATCTGCTCTCAGAAAAGAATTTTTCCTATCTGTGTCAAGCTTGATGTAAAAATTCTCCTCTTGCTATGATAGAGCTATGGTCCTGTAACTGTCACTATCTTCTCCTTGGATGGAGACAACACAGAGCTTCAAAAATGATGTTATAAAGACAGGACCCTGTAAGATTTTAAATCAAATACAGTGAAACTTTTAAAAGGGATAAACCAAAACAAAGAGTTCAACCAAAGCAGGTTTTGGTGCACAAAGGACTTTTTGTTAGAGCTACCTCAGTTCAACCAAAATCTGTGTAGACCAAAACGTTTTTTTTTTTTTTGCAATCCCTAGATTTTAGTTAAAAGGGATCCCACTCTACCTCAAAGTGCCAAAAAGCTAGACTGATAATCTTACATTTGCAAAAGGCTTGCAGAAGGGTTTTTTCCCTTTCTAATAATACCTAGATTACCCTGGCCCATTCACATGACTGTGTTGGTTAATAGCATCAACCTACCTGGAAAAGTAGAAAAACCAGTGCAAGTTCGTACAAAATGCTCATACAGAGAACCAGTCGCCAGAACACTGGAAAACAATACACACATTTGTCAGTGAGTATATGAGTAAAAAAACAGAAACCGAGAAGAGTGATTTTTATATGGTGCCTAATCCACTAAATTGCTCTGCGTTCTTTACATGGTTCCCTAGTAATTATTACCAACCAAATTACCTTCTGAACTCTCAGAGCAGCAGCAAATAAAGCAGCACATCACCTTAGCATATGGACAAGATTTTTTACTACCCATAGCTTGATTCTCTTTTAACACATAAGTGGGGTGTAGAAATCTGTGTCAATAGCCTTTCTCAAAGACTAAACGTGGACCTGCTGAAAGCAGTGCTTGAATCCCGCACCTCTCCGTCCCAAAAAAGCCAAGCCTCTACCACTGGTATCTAGGTTGCAGATTGGTGGGTTCTGCATTCCTGCTATCAGATTAATGTAATCATACAAGGGCCATATTACAGTACAGTAGAAAATTGAACACAATAGTTACCATCGTAACTATTTGAAACACTATCAACTACCAGTGTAATTGCCAGATGACAGATTAAACTAACAGTAAAAAAAAACAGCCTGAACATATTCCTGCCCCAATAGTTAACATTTGTGCGACTGTCTCTTTCAACCTCTCTTTATTATTTCTAGTCTAACTACAAAAAGCTTTTGAAGAACCAAGCTTTCAGCCTCTTATCAACTGGCTACAGTGCTTTAGAACACTAATTTCAGTATTTTTCAGAGCAAAGAAGACAAGCTCCACGGAAGACAAGGCACATTCTTGGGGTGAGTAGGTTACTTGCTGTGACTGCTCAGCCTGGTATATGTGATTGAATTGTCTTGCATATCAATTTAGAGCTTTCGAGCAAATGTTTGAATCTTCCTTAAAAAGCATTAAGTCATGTTTTGAAAGAAAATGACTTTGTAAATACTAAAATTACTTCCTTGTCTATTTAAGACTTTAGAGTATCCCTCTAATTTATGTCTTTCCATACTGACATCAGTACCCGAATACTTTGTAAGTCATTCTGGTACTAAAATACTGAAATCAACACTGTTCGGCAGCTCTGTAAAGTCTCCTACCTGGATGAGGTCGGATGAAGGGTCCATCTGGAGAGTTGATAACTCCAAACAACAGAAAGGCCAGGCAAATAGCAAATAGACCTCTGGTGGAGACAGATGAGATATACAAAGGGTTTTTAGACATCAGAGTGGCGCCAGAAAAGGTAAAAACAAAATTTCTTAAGATCACCCCACAATGAGTCAAATTTTATGCCTTTTAAAAATTTATTTCATACTCTTTTTTCATTATTTTAATCAAGTTTCAGCACCAAATGTTTATCTTTAGTGTAATGTATGTGTGCATTATCACTGTACCAGTGCCATCTCCAGAGCACTGCAGTAGAAATGAGCATTTTACAAATGATTTCTTCTTCTTCTTATTATTATTATTATTATTATTACGGTGGAATCCACTTAAAGCCAACCCTTTTAAGGAAAACTCTTGCTTTTGGACAACACTGTTTGGCAGCTCCGCTCTGTATTTCTTTATAACTTTGTTATGGTTAAAGTCAACCCTTGCTTTAAGTCAAAACATTTTTGGTCCAAGGGTGTTGACTTTATCAGGATTCCACTGTATTTGTTCCAGCCAACTTGCCCCTTCTACTAATGGTTAAAACTCATTATGATTATACCCACAGATGGCTATGCCTATCCTCAAAACTCATGCTCAGAGCACAAAGGTAAAAAAAAACTTCATCAGGCTGTTACAAACTCTGTCAAAATGTCAATGTGTTAATCATAGCTAAGAACTGCCACCAAGATATGTGTACTTTTAGACATTAGTAAAGATTAGATATAAGTGCAATCTACATCCAGACATAGCTTCACTTTTATGTATGTGTGAAAGCTGAGCTTCTTCTGTTCCCTTTCTCTGTGTTCTGCACCATGGATTCCATTTAGTCATCTTTTAAACTTAAAAACTTTGGTAAACAAAATCTTTGTTCCATGCCCTAGACTGGTAATTCTCAAGAAACGGCGTTAAAAGAAAGTTTGTAAATGTTGCTGTTTTGCCAGTGCACCCTTATAGAATGCTATATGAAAATACATGCTTTGTTGAACACACAATCTAGTTTTCACGACTTGCCTTTGAACCTATATCTCAACATTGACACGCATTCAGATTTTAAATCTAGAAAAGAAATTCTTCTAGAGGTCAATTTAAACAAAAAAAAAAAAACCAACATGCCCTTGTAAACCTGTCTTCAAAATATAATTTATTGAAGCTATGTGTTGCATCACCTCCAAGAAGAAGATAATGATAGCTTTAGTTTAGACCTTAGCTCCCTTGTTTATAACAAGATTATTATTCTTATTACTTAATATGACTTATGAGTATGACAGTTTTGACAACGTGTGGGTCCACGTGCAGTATCGCTAAAGATCGCCGCTAGTTTACTGACCTCTTAGCATTGTAATCCGTGTCTAACGAGGGCTCTTCAAACACAGCAACATACAGAAGGATGGCACTGAAGATGAATAAGGCAGTGATGGTGTGGGCTCGCCTGAAAGATAAAAAACATACAAGAACTTGAGAGAAATAAAGAATATAATGTAAGATAAGAACAATTGTCTACTTCAATGCAAGAATAAAAACGTGTGACATGCATATTTTATTTAAACCACATACTTGTGTACAAGAACAAAAAAAAACAACTAATGAAGATCAAAGTTTAAAACTGATCCCTCCACTCAAAACAATTTCTAGACATTTCAATAGGAAAAAAAATGATAATTGAAATCAACGGTTACTGACATGGTAGGCATATGTCTATGATGAATGGAAATTTTCACTCTAACAAGACCACTTGTTAAAACAAGCATGACGTGTCTGCTATAAATAAATGGCAGATTGTTTCAATAATCCGCCCGCTTGCACTGCACTGTTTCTACCACCTCGTTAATAAACCATGGCTAGGTGAGAAAAACATAATAAACAAGAGCCATGATTGTTTGGTGATACTCACAACTGACAATACCTGTGTGAAAATGGTTGGCATGAGGTTTTTTTTTTCTTTTGTTCATACAACATAGAGATCTGCGTTGAGTTAATGATAATGGCATGACACCTCAACTCTCTCTCCAGCATCTTGCATAGAGGTTTATAAACAAAGAACTTCGTACACACAAGAAAGGTGGAGGATTGGAAGACCAAAACTTGAATGGATGATGGATACTTAAGATATTATGGACGTGAAAGATCGATACTAGCTCAACCATTTTAATTAAGAAAAATTGAAGCCTCCAAATCTATGGCCATATCAAAGAATCGTATAAAAACACGTATTATGGAAATAAAATAAAACGAAAAAAGAAGCTTAAGGTTTTTGTCTAAAATACACGCTAATGTTAAATGACATTTTAATGGCATACTACGGACATGCTACAAGACATGGATTATTGCAAAAGTTGATTCTTGAAGAAAAGGTTAATAATGGTAAACGAGGAAAAGCTGGCTCAAATTTGTTGCCAACAAGGACATGAAAATAAGTGAAACTAGAAACGCATAGGCGTACCATGCCAACCAAACTCTGAACAGAGACGGGGAGTTGGCTGCTGGTGGTGGTGGTCATGATGGTGTTTATCACAAAAAGATAACGGGTACAGCCATGGTGGTGGTGGCAGTAGTAGCGGTGGTAGTGGTGGTGGTGGTGGTGGTGGCAGTAGTAGTGGTGGTAGTGG